>MWRH01007061.1:0-14504 GCA_002157025.1 Melampsora abietis-canadensis | reverse complement strand
AAGAAGTAGAATCTTTTTGTGAGCCAGTCAACAAGGAGGAGCTGACCTGTTTTCAAAACCAGCTTTGCTTACACACTGTTTCATGAGGAGTTTCTGCTAGCTTCTCTTGCTGTGTGGCAAGCTGCCCAAGTTTGTCATCAATATTTTTGAACTGGATGCTGTTTAATTCATTTAATAACACTACCCCAAATTGCCAATTTACCATGGAGTTTAGAAAAGTTTTTTTTGTTAAAAAAAGGAATCTTTTCTAAACTGTCATGATCAGAATACATATTACAGAAAAAAATTACAGTATTTTGCTAGTTATATAAAGCGCAATTCCACATTTGATGACCAGCATACTATGTACACAATAAAAAACAAAAATCAAAGAAATGACATGACAACCCGAGTAATTCCAGTACATCGGTTATGACCAAATTCTAAAAAAACTGTGATCATAAATAGAATGATTGGGAAGACTAAATACTTTCCAAGATCTTGATCAGTGGATCCAAGGCGGGGATTGGGTCAACCTCTAGATTCCTGTACACAAGAGGCTCCTCAATTGCTAGACGTTGTAGCCAATCTACGCAATAGCAGTCAACAGGGAGACTTGGTGGTGCTGGTAATTGACTGATTGGTGCATTTTCTTGACAAAAGCGGGGTCAAGGGGGTCGGTCATTCTTTTTGCCGCTTGATTTTGGGATACTGTCCTTTGTTTGTGCCACATATGAATCTAATAGAATATAGACATTCTTTAGTTTGTTGCTGCGCCACTCAAGGTTCCAAACACGGCAAGGAAGTTATTTGTGGTCTCTACTGCTTTCGTCAAGGTCGGTCTCGTCATGGCTACAGGTATCTGATAATATCACTGAAAGTTGATATAGGGTTGTTTGGGAAAATATTGCATCCTCACGTAATTTCTTCAGCTGTATTCAGAGCATCATTGTTTCCATACCAAAACAATGAATTTATTACAAAAACGCAAATAGAGAGGAGCAACCAAATAGGAGAACTTGCCTGCCGAACCTTCTGTTCAGACAGTTTTTTTTGTTCTGGGTCCCATGCCTCTAAGCGAAATCTGAATGTCAAAGCATGATGATAAGATTTTACATGTATTTTGTCACACTAGATTCAATAGAAGTACAATGAAACACACCTTTTCCTTAGTGATTGGACATAGGTCTCCAGGCATTGTTTGACAAATGTTTCACTTTTTTGGTCGCCAGTAGAAACCCCAGGATACTCACCACAGTCCACCAACTTGTGAAATATTTTCAAACACACATTCCAAAGCCACTTATTTTCATTTGATGACATTGACTTAGAGAAATTGGGACAGAAATTTGAAATGTCCGCGTCATCAAGCATTTTACGCATAATTTTGAGTTTTTGAGGTGTTGAATCCACATTTCCTGGCCCATTCTCGTAAGGGAAGCAAGGGTCTACATCTCTTGTTGGTGACCTTGCACTCAAATCAACTGTGGATTTTGAATTATGCAAAGAAGGCCCAGGTGGATTGACTACAGAGTGAAGGGTGCAGCCTTCCTTTAAGACTATAAGTGTGTCCACATGGAAGCGGACCTGAGCCTACACCAAAATAAAAAATCAACAAAAAAAGCTCTGGGGATGGATGACCAGGAGAGTGATGTCCAGGAGAGTGATGTACTCACCGCTGTTTGGCCACCATGTCTCTTAGATGGAGATTTTGTTATCACCACGCTCTTGAGCCATTTTATGTGCTATCTGGTTCAGGGTTTTTACTTCTCTTACAAGAAGTTCGACCTTCATGTTAGTTTTCTTCAATTGAATACAAATATCTTCTTTGGCGGATGCTTGGTCTTGAGACTTAGGGGATCTTAGAATGGTAATGTGGACGCAAAAAATGGGAATTCAGAGTCCGGATAGGAGAATTCATGAACGTAGAGAGAATACAGAATAACCTGATTGGGGAGACTTACTGTTCTTCAGGGTCTTGATGCTTGTGCGCGTTTCTGGCGGAATCACCACACTCTTGATCATGAAACATGGAATCTGTGTCAGAATCAGCATTGTTGTCAGAACTCATGATAGAGTCATCCATGTTCTTTTCCCCTGGGTTCCAATCGGGATCTAAAGGTGTTGTTGACCTTCCTTTAGCCTTTCCTTTGTGTCTGTCTGTCTTTGAGGAAGGAGAACATGTAGAAAGAAGAGTTGGTTGTGGGCGAGGGTATGGAAATTGTTGATGCTCCAAGCTGGGCAGTGCTGAAGTTGAAGGGCCAGCATCAGGCATATGTGGGGTTCTAGTGACTTGTGGTGTTGATGTAACTGAAGAGATTTCGCAATCTCAGTCACTTCTCAGTTTTACAACTTGGAACATTATCAAGCGGAAAAACGTACCACCCTCCGTGGTGTGAGACTTGTTCTCATTTGAAACAGCAGTGAATGAAAATGATCTGAGACCTGAGCACATTGGATGTTGGCCAAAAGCTGGCAGCCCAGCTGTAGGAAGGATGACTGGAAACGGAACAATGTTCAAGCCAGAGGTTGTGGAAATGCAGAATCAGATGTCTGAAGAAGACTTACTCAACTCTTGGTAAATCTTGCAGTTCCTGATAAGATCATCCCTATCAAGTCTATCAGTGTCTGGCCCAACATCGTTTAGTGTTTTCTTCAATTGGTTATCATTGAACTGGTTGTAGTCAATTTCATTGCTTAAGGGTGGGATTATGTTGTGAGATGTTGTGGCCAAAGATTCTGTCACATGGGTTGAGGGCTGCAGGATGATCTCTTTCTGCTCTGAATAGGAATGTTTTCCCTGACCTTTACGTTTGCCTTGCAGTTCTTGCCCTTCTGGGATTGATCGCCGGGCGTTCTTTTTGACACGCTTATGGAGTAGCTTGATTAGTTTGTCGCGTTTTGTCTTTGGTCCAACTGATACATTGGTAGCTTCTGTGTTGTTTTGCAATGAGGCTGGGTAGATCTCATCAGGGAGGTTCAAGCCACAAATCAAAGGATGGATTAGACATATTGCACTCACAAGGTTCAGGTTCAAAGTACCTTCCTCTCTTGAGTGGTGTGATGCTAGATGGCTGGTGTGACTGTATTTGAGGTTTACCTCTATTGCAAAGTAGACGGCTGCTTGATGCGGGGATGACAGTAGAAACTCGTCGATGTGGTGGCATGAAGAAAGAACAATATATTATAACTATGAAATATAATTGAAGAAACAAAATTCAGAGATTGAAGTGAAAGTTTGAAATGAAATATAATCTAAGATTTGAAGTAGTGAAATTGAAAGCAAATGAGAGGAACACAAGGGAGAGAAGTCAAACTACTCACCCCTATTTGATGCGAGTTGGATTAATTGTTTTCTTGATGTAACCTAACTCTTGATAGAGGAATACATCCCACTTCAATTGAGTTGCCTCCCTTGATGATTGGGGAAGAAGAATTTGAGTATTGAGGAGATATTGAAAGCAATACTTCCCTTGGCATGAATCAACAATTGTTGCATGGATATCAGTTCATGATTACTCACTTGAGATCTTCAAAGGTCAGAATTCTTAGCTTGAACACTACTTAACCATGTTTTTATACTTTTCAAAAACCCACGTAGCAAATCAAACACATAGGCAGGGATTGAAAACATACAATTGATGCATGAATGAGCCACCTTCGACAATGATCAATGAGTGGTGACAACGGCAACAAAAGCACTCAAAATCAAACCACCTTTGACTGCTTCTAAGGTGGTTTTAGAAATTTCATCAATGTGAGAATCAGTCACAACCACGAGATATTGATGCAAAAGGACATACCAATACAAACACAAAATTATGTAACGGTTCGTGATAACTCTGAGTTGTTTTGTATGCAACTCTATTGAAGAGGAAAATCTACAACATTTTCTATTGTTCATTGGGATGTAATCATTATTGCCTCTTTGTTTTGGCGTTTGTCAACTACAGCTAATTTTTGAATGAACACATCTTTTCTTGAAGCACTCGCCCGCGAATCTGAGGATTGAGCACCAACATCATCACTTTCACGCCATAACCCATTGAAAAGCGTGAGGGTGCTCAACAGGAATTTTGTAATTTCCCTTCAAGAAGTTTTGTTACATAATTCTGGCCACGGCATTATTATTCATCCAGCAAAGTACCAATGCCTCAACATCTACAAAATTGAGGCAATTCAGAATGTAAAATCAAAAATTCCTTGGGAAGCTCAATACATAGATCTGGAAAAAATTGCTTCATCCTGATAGAATTAAATTCAAGATGGTATGATGGAGTACAATTTGTACAAAGATCGTAGATATTATCCAACTTCTGCATTCAATCTTTCCTTTTTGAAACAGCTGTAAATGAAGCCAATCATGTCGGATTACCTGCTTAGAGGTGTTTGTGTTGAAGGGAGTAGATATATGATATTAATTATGAAATTTGACGGGCTAATTTGAAGTAAGTCAATGTTTCAACATGATTTCCCTGCCTGGATGGACTGTCAATTTGTTGACAAGTGATTAGTAAATAATAGCAAAAAAAAAGCTGAAACAAGGAACGCACTCATGTTGCTTGGCCAATGCTCCAATCACTTTTTGATCAGCTAATTTTGAGTGGGTCGATGTTCATCAAGGATGTACCTGATTGAACTATTGATACAGAATCAGTTAGATTAGCTTAAGTGTGATCGCGTAGACGTGAGAAATAATTTGATTGAAGATTATTTATTGTTTCCAAGTCCTGGATCAAAAGAAGCAGAATGTAGAAAGTAAGTTGAAAAAGGGAAAAAGAGGACAATCAAATCGTTGTAAAGAAATACAAGGACTAACCAAAAAAACAATAAAAGGTCGTTAAAAACAAGAGAAACCAAGCAACAATCGAAAATGTTGATTGTTTTGAAGTCCTGAATCAAGTGAGATATACCAGAGAAAGGAAGGTTTGTAAAAAGGGAACAAGAGAACAATTGAATCGTTTAGAAGAAAACAAAAACCAAGGACTCACCTGGAAGCAGTTAAAAAAAGTAGACTTTGAGTTGAGAGACCAGACGGGCAACTACAAATTGAGCAGGTATTTAAATGGATTGTACACAATTACATACTACACTTACTTCGCTCATACATCCTGTACATCAATTTTTGTTTCAGTTATGGACTTCAACTTACATACCTCAAAGTTCATTCTCACCTCACCATCCAGATAGCTCGTGACACTTATTTGGTCTATATGGGAATATAGAATTGATAGTTTCAAAACAAAAAAATATACATTTGGTTTTTGTAGACTTGATCTCTAACTACATCTTATTTTTGTAAAGAGAGACATCAATCAAGTTCAGAGCTGCCCTCGGAATCTGTATGCTCACTTTCCCCCTCAGTCATTAAATGCTCCAGAATCTCTTGATGGTCTGCAACGTCTTGATGAGCTCTTCTTACTTCTGCATTTAGATTCTCTACTTTGTTGTCCAGTTTGGCCATACGGTCTTGCAGATCATTCAGAGCCTTGACATGATTTTGGAGCTGGGTAACCTGTTCTTGAACTGTGCGAACTACAAAACATAACCATCAACAAACCAAACTGACACTTGAAGGAATCAAATTATCTGCTGACTTGAACCTTCATGCGGGCATAAATCAAATGGATTTCTTTCACTCTTCTGCTCCAAGAGTTGCACTCTTGTTGATACCAAAGCAACCGACTCTGAAATGCTTTTGACTGTTCATAATAGAAAGATGGTGTAGTGTTAGGACCATTTTCACCACAGCGTCAAAGAAAAATGTCTCGCACTCTGGGTAGCTTGGGCACATTCTTCTTGAAATACATCAATCCCTGACCTGATTTGGGACATATTATTGAAGGAAACCACAGGTATATTGTCCCCAATAACTGATATGAGTTTGATAATATATCAGCTTCTCACAGTCAATGAAAATGGCAAATGTATATACATACTTACCCAAGTTGCCTGAATCCACGCAGTTCGTGTCAGAGAAATTGATGAAGTCCACGCTCTCTGGGGTGTTAGCCAAAGGTTTTTCACCATCAGACTTTACCAACGCTGTAGAGCGTAACAGTGGAGGTGGAAGAGAGGCTGATTCATGAAGCGCAGCAAGATGTGAATGTGAGTGCTGTGGATGAGTACTGATATCTGGGCTGTTAGTGAGCTATCAAAGAGCGTAACAACATCCCTCAGGGTTTCAGAAAACAAAGTCGATGTTTCCTCTGAGCAACCAGAATTGGAACTTACCGTGACACATTTGGAACTTTTTTTTTGGAAGTTTTCAAGATAGGTTTGGATGCCACTGAATCACCCTGATTATCGAGTCTTTTGGGAGAGTTGCTTGGTTTGATTTTTGGCTTGACATCTTTATCATCCTGAGTTGAGGTTTGAAGATGTGGAAATTGGTCATTCTTGATAAATGGATGTGGGTGTATGACCTGATTTGTCAAAAACTAGGCACATTGGCTGTGTTTATACATATATATATAGATTTATGGTTACTAAGACTCACCTTGACTCGCTTAGTTGTTTTTGATTGGGTCGTGACAATAGGTAGCACAGCACCTACCAATGGAAGCATGGAAAATGAGCTCAACAAGTTGAGTGCAAGTGGGTCTTATGAAGAAGTACTGAACTGTTACTTACCTACAGCCGAGCGTTTCTGGGGACGGCTAGATCTTTCAGGAACTTTCACCTTGTTTCCCAACAAGGGAATGAATAGATGGGATGCTGCAATACCATCATGTTTGGTTTGTAATATTGGAAGTGTTGCATGGGTTATGATTGAAGGAGTCAAGTCGGTTGTCATCAAGGACTTTGATTCTCCAGCAGGTTCGCTTTCTGCGTGATCAACACAAAGTGCAAGAGCCTCAGACCAAGGCTCTGGGAAATCTGAAAGTAGATGCGAGCACAGGGAATGGTGGGATCAGAAATAGGAACATAGCTCTTCTACACTAATAACTTACACTTTGGTTGAGCCTCCCGCACCTTCTTTGCCAGCTCTGAACGGGAAATTTTAGAATCAATTGGAGTCATTGGATGATTGATGTGCATCCAATCTAGCATAGTCTGCCTTCCAACTCCAGGGGAGTTGGGATCCATAACGTGTATTGTCATGATACCACAGAACCAACAAAAAAGTTAGCCAAAGTGAAAAAGTGGAAGATGTAAGATGAGAAAAGTAAGAGAGAATATAGATGTGCCCATGTATATGTGTGTTATATGGTCAACCTTCCGGGTTGAAGAACCATCCGGGTTTGGCTGGTGATTCACAAACCCCAATCAGTTTCCGACCTTTCCTGAACCTCTAGATTGTACAATATAATAATCTGCTGAGTTGAATTTGCATTTGTATGCTTCTTCAAGGACATGCTTGATAGTGCATTGAATTTAAACACCTTACTCTTGACTTGAAAGTGTTTGAGCTTGGCACAACATCTACATTAGAGAAAGGCTTACTGTTTGTATCAGAAGGTGAGCGGGACGATGTGATAAATTGAGCACAATCTATGCCGGTTTAGCACCGCAACAGCCGTTGTCAAATGAGTCATGATGTTAATGCATGGATCATTCATATACATACACAGACTCTTCTTTGTCCAGGTTTTCTTCCCTACTAGCAACCTGATAAACATCAAAGGATATCTCAGTCTTTGCGGATGAATCCTTGCTGCCCCAAACATGATCAAATAAGATCATATATGATGATTGTGCCCTGTTGTGTCTATATAAACATGGCCTGAGATTGTTTCTAGATGTTTCCGCTCTTTCAAATGTTTAACAATCCATTTGCATCTTTGAAAACATAAATCTTAGTAAAGCTTCTTTCTTTCATATCAAGTAGCCACTTTACAAAACCTTTCTTAACACCTTCAACCTTACAATTCTCTAGAAGCTTGAAAGCCGGGCAGCTCGGACTCTTTTATGCTTGGACTCTCTTAGTCAGTTCAAATTCTGTTCAAAAGCACATTTACGTTTCTTCTGACACAGTCACTGACATCACACTTTTTCTGAATTCTAAACTTAGGCCAAAATGAAGAAACGTACCCCTAGTACCGCTAATGGATCCCCTCTCAGTCCACCCCTGATCAGCACGGGTGTAGGGGGTGCTGGTTCAAGAGGAAATCGCATTCCTACTGAGCCAGCCTCGTCTCAAACCCCTGGAGCCGGATCTTGTGTGAGACGAACTCCCGCAATCGCTGACAATGGGGTTCAGGCTAAGGTTCAGGCTTTCTCGGAAGCCGACCATATCTTCCTCACTTACGACTTCAATTCCGTCAGCCAGAAGATTCAAAAGATCCAGTATTACAATATCATATTTACTTTCAACCCAGCTATGAAAAATTGCCCAGGTCAACATCAGGACATTCTCATAGCTGCCTTCCTGAAGGATGTTTGACCTCTCCTTGTGCCTTATCTTTTACCACCACCATCTGTTGAGATGGACACCAATGCTAGTGCGGATTTTGATCCGCTCAACCGTAAAACCACCAAACCAATGCTCACAACCGCCATACTTCAGAAGAACCCTAAAGCTGATATCCCGGCCAGCACCACCATTGATGATATCCTAGTTCTGTACAAGTATTACGTCAATCCAGACCTGGTCATTCCTGTCAATTGCCGATTTGTTGAGAAGCCCCGCACTGTCCCATCTTCTCGCCTCAAGAATGAAACCATGGAAGACATTGTAGTAGCATTACCTTACTATTGCCCCTCTGTATTTGTACGCTCATTAGCTATGAAGAAAGATTGTCTCATAGATATGTACAAGGTATTTATTAATGAGGAAACTCCAAGCCATCCAGTCATCAAAGGTGTTCATTACACTTTGTTAGTAACTCAGGACTTTGAAATGCCCAAAGATCCCGCAAGTAAAGGTCATGGTATGTGTATTCAATTGGGTTCCAAAAAAGTTTGTTTTTTTGCTGATATGGTCGGGTATCAATATTAGACAGCAAGATGTAATGATTGACCTTTGGTGGGACTTGTGGTTTCTTCAAGAGTCCTCCCCACAAATCTCCATACACAAATTTCTCTATTTACATAATTGTTGGCTGGCTTTGGCATGCATCTATGGCTTCTTCCCGAGTTGTCAAATTCACAGTCTATCTTCATGAGCCCACTTCTTACCGGCTTTACTGCTTGGACTCCTAGGAGAGTTGTTAGTTCAGAAACCGTTTAGATGTATATGTGATGTTTAATTTGTCAGTCAATACTGCTTTCGTGTAATTTTTGATCTCATTCAATCCACCTGCTTCCAACCAATCCGTCTGTTTCTGATTCTTCCGAAATTTTGTAATTGTAATATTTGAAGAAAACCCCTTTTTTCTCCTCATGAAGTCTTTTGATTTTCTCAAACAAGAAACCATCATCAAGCACCCAATCTCATTCTTCAATTTATCAACAATACATAGAACCAACCTATTTCCATTTTTAAACCTTCAGAGCGACTCTTCTCACTTGTTGACTCCAGGCATGCCTCCACGTCAGAAAAAAACTCACAAACCTCACCGTGTTGTCTGCCGCTGTAAGGCTTTTGAATGTGGCAAACAGACATTCCCCGATGCCAAAGGGGTCATTCAACCTGGTGTTGAAGTTCTTCCTGACACACGTGCTGCTCACAAACGCGCCGACTATTGCACTTTCCTTTGCAAAGCTCAGCCTGGACCCTCCACGCCTGAAGCGACTCTGGTATCCCATCATTCAGATCTAGATGTTATGCTTTTGCAAATGCAGAATTTAGGAGTCACCTCTTCACCTGTCACAAGTCAACCTCATGAAGCTGTCGATTGTAACTCTATGGAACCAGCTCAAGAAACTTCTTCACAATTCACCAAGGCCAAGCCAGATACTGCTGTGGACTCACCTTCTTCACAAGCACAAGATTTTTCTATTACGACTTGTCCAAAAGCTTTCTGGGCTAAAGCATCAGGACAACAAGTTCTCAATTGTGGTAAGTATTGATTGTCATGCTTGCTTTCACAATAACAGTACTTTATTGTTATAATCTGTAACTCATTGTGTGTCTCTTCTGGTAGATGCATTCTATATGCACGACTTGAGAATCACAAATCCTTTAATACTTCATGTTGCTCTCAGTGCGTCTATCATGGACATCTTCTCCAATTCATCAAACTCCACTACCTCATGGATCATGGACATGCAAAGTATTGCCATCAAGCTTTTGACGACTTATGGAATTGTACCGGTGAAGACTCCAATACGTCAGCTGCTCCCTGCTGAGATTAAAACTCTTAAGAAAATCCCACGGACAGCTACAACAGCCTTTGGGTGGCTAGATATCGACCCAGTGCTTACTCATCTCAACTGTTGTAATGCGTGCTTTGCAATGTATCCCAAATCTGGTACGCCAAGCCATTGTCGCCATCAAATTGCCAGTATACCCGGCGGCCCTCCAAATCCTGATGAACCGATTGACAACAACTCATCCCCACTGTTGGATGATGAATCACTTGACTTTTCTGAAAAGGTTTGTGGAGAACCACTCTTGAAGTATGTGTAAGGTGCTGGTCACCTTCACTGAGTATCTGCCCTGGTGCAAGCTCACAAAGAGCAGGGATTATTCTAATCCCCTTGAATGAATTACTAGTCCAACTCCTTGATCAGAAAACCAACATATAACCGAGTGATAACAAGAAAACAATAGAGAAGAGATCGCCCCATACCTAGTCCAACTCCTTGATCAGAAAACCAACATATAACCAAGTGATAACAAGAAAACAATAGAGAAGAGATCATGAGGAAAAAAAAAGAAGAAAAAAGGTAAGAGAGATGTGATAACTCAAACTCATAACTCTAACTGTCACGACCTGTGATATCTAATACCTGTCTCTGTCACATCCTCTCTTACAGTATGTTCGCGGGAAAGAGGTGGCTGTACGAAACTACGCCTTTCAAAGCCTTTCAGGATGGCTAGCTCGTCTTCCATCTCGGCCTCAAATTGAGAGAATGCTTGACAAATCCTTACTGGAATCAGCAAAGCCCTATGATCCAAATTCCGAAATACATGATATTTACCAATCCCAATTATGGAAAAAATTTCGTGGTCCAGGAGGCGAGCAGTTCACAGCTACGAGTGGTAATTTGTCCTTTGCTTTGTTTGTCAATGCAATCAATCCTTTTGGAAACAAACAAAGCGGGCATCATAACTCAATCACCTTTGTAATTCTTGTTTGTCTCACGCTCCCATTTGCCATTCAACACCAACCTGAAAACGTGTTTGTTGTTGGAATAGCTCCGGGTCCTCATGAACCGTCGCTCGAGCAGATGAATTGGATATTACAGCCAGTAGTCACTGAACTGAAATCTTTATGGTCATACGGGTTGCTTTTATCTCAGACGCACGACTATCCTGATGGCCGTCTCATAAAGGTAGCTTTATTAGTATTTATTGCTGATATACCATCCTTGCGACGTTGCCTTGGGTTTCCTAGCGCCACTGCCACATATTTTTGCTTGTTTTGTCTTCTCACCAAACTCAAAATCAACAACTTGGAACAAACATCATGGCATCCGCGTACATGGTGCCAGCATCACAAGTGGGCATGTGAGGCTTGTGATGCAAAAACTGCCGAGGAGTGAAGAAATGTTTTCAAGACACACAGAGTGCGATATTCAGTACTCGTAGAATTAGATTATTGGAACATTATCAAGTATCACGTTGTCGACTCAATGCACAACTTACTTCTTGGTCTATCTGCTTGGCACGTGTGGCGCTTCTGGGCGATGAAGGATCTCCATAATGATGAGGAGAAGTTGCCTCCAATAACCACCACTGAACTCTTGACACTACTAGCTGAACACTCAAAACCAACAAGACATCGACCACATACAAGGGACTCTGAAGAGGATCTGAAAAAATCAGGCAATAACATCAATAATATAGAGCTTCCGAACAAAAGCTCTTCAAGTGATCAAGACTTCAATCCTTTTGATGATGCGGGATGGAAGGGGGAGTGGCATGCTCCACCTCTTGAAGACATCATTCTTGATGCTTATTTGCTTCACCTGATCAATGCATTCCTTCCAAGGCTACATACACCAACATTCATCAAACAGCCAATCCCGGTTTTAGGAAAGGCTTCATTTGGTAAATTGAAAGCAGATGAATGGAGAAGCCTTATCACTCTGCAACTCCCTCTTATATTGATACCATTGTGGTCTGGACGTGATCATGTGAAGAGCTCACTTCTCCAAAACTTCCTACACTTAGTTTCAATTGTTAACCTTGTTCTTAAGCATGTCATGACTCTGGCTTGGATCAAAGCCTACCGCTATCACGTTCAAAAGTATCTAGAAAGTTCAATTTTGCTTTTTCAGCATTGTAAACTCGCACCAAATCATCATATGGCTGTTCATCTTGCTGATTGTCTTGAAAGATTTGGACCAGTCCTTGCATGGTGGTCATTTCCATACGAGCGTTTGATGGGTGATATTCTTAAAGGGTATCATAACAATCAAGTAGGTATGTACAGAAGACTACTTTCCTTATGAAGATGTTGCAGCCCAATTGATAGCTGACTTTTGATGAATCTCCAGGGAAACTTGAGATCACATTTCTCAAAAACTTTTGCTGTGCATCAAACCTTTCCGCTTTACTCAAAGACAAAAGACTCCCAGCTGCACTAGAACCATACCTTCCGCGACTTCAAGAACTGTACGAGTCAAAGATCGGAGAGCCAAAGCAGTTGTCAAATTCAAAGCTGGCGCCTCTTTCTGCCAAGGTACTCGACTTGCTAGTCCAATACTTGAATAATCAAACCAATGAGGACTGTATTTGGCTTTCCCCTGAAGAATGGACCTCACTTTCAGATAGCAATGTATTTGGACATTCTCCGGTACCAGCTCAAGGAGATCTTTTCAAGTATGTCCATCACACTGATGGCATCATATCAACATTTACACACAATCCAGCGAACTGCTGCGTGTATTTCAAGTTGTCAGAGGGTGTAGAAGGATTTGGTCGTGTTTTTTCAATATTTTCTCACCGTTGATCCCCAGCACCATCTCACAACATTGTTGATACATGGTTGTATCTGCAATGTTTCCCTCCTTTACCCAGCACACTCTACAATCCTTTCAAATCTGCTGATCAGGTTGATGCACAGTGCACACTAAGATTATGGAGTCCTACTTCAGACAAAGTGATAAAGCTGACTGACGCGATAGCACAGTGCACATGGGTTATGTATAAAGCTGGGGAGATGAATAAGAATGTAGATGTACCTACTATAGGTATGGTGATAATTCAAAGGTGAATATAAAATATTTTGTTGAGATTATGTTTGATGGACAAGATTCTTTGTATTTATCTGAGCCTACTGCATGAAAAATTGCTGTGTGTTAATGTCACATCAATGAAGGTACAAGTGACTCCTGGATTCTGGAAGTATGTGACTTCTGGTAGAGGTTTTTGGACCACACCCAAATCGGGTATCAAAAGTAATCAATGAGCATCTGATACTGCTCAAGTTTCAGATTATTTTATCTATTTTACTTCAACTCCTCATAGACTTCAAAGTTTGAGTTTAATCAAATCAGGAACATGAATTCAAGTCAGAAGAATGGTATGTGTGACTTTGATGTATCAAAGTATCACAAGCAGTGGTTTGATACATGAATTATTGGGAAACATCTTGGTTCCAATGTTTTTCTGATGTTAGGAGTTTAGAAAAGCCCACTGCCTTTTTTCTAGAAAAAAACTTTTCTAAACTCCATGGTAAATTGGTAAATTGGGGTAGTGTAAGAGCTTCACCATTCTGGGGCTCATTGGCTCAAGCAATTTGGTCTCCAATTTTTTGTTTACAGAGTTCAATAAGGATGAACACAGTATGCGTCTAGGCTGAGGGCCGGGGTTTTTGAAGAAGTTCACAACAATGAGTTTTACCAATATACACCATGGTTATCTTTTATTATTGGCAAAGACTGTTCTGGCATGGTTTTCGAACATGGTATTTTATACTGGTTCTTGTTTAATGATGATGTACCTTCTTTTAACACAATGGGAAGATGTGGAAGTGAATTCTTTTTAAATATCAAAAGTTCTTGGTATTGGGCGGATGATACACACACCTCATTCAAAGAGCCAACTCGTAGCAAGAGAATCTGTTGTTGGAACAGCATCTAAACAAAGACCTGCTGTTCTCAGTTTGACTCCAGCTTTTTTCTTGTTTAAAGCCTGGTTTGCCAACAGCTTCTGCTTGGTGTTCTTGACCCTGGTCATCTGACAAAGTTTCTCTCCAATTTGTTTGAATTCAACACATATATCAAGAGAGTGACCATGCCAGTGCCCATTCTTTATAGAAGCTAAGTTTCCAATTTTTGTGTCAAAGGTTCAACAACAAAGAACAGAGTATACGTCTATGCAAAGAGGCTGAAGTTTTTGGAGAAGAGGGTGTTAGGCAACCATTTGAAGCTTGAATGAAGTTTGCTTGAAGTTCATCTGAAACCGCTTTGTGATTCTATTGAAACTTGTGTGAAACTTTTTTGAAATTCAATTGAAAATTTGCTGAAGC
>MWRH01007041.1:0-23020 GCA_002157025.1 Melampsora abietis-canadensis | reverse complement strand
TCAATCGATCATTGAGCTGGCTTCCTTTTACAATAATATGAATCGGGCCCCTTTGAAAACACTGGATCATATCAGTAGATTGCTGATAGTATATTAGTTGGTGAGATTTCAATTTGACATTCTTATGAGGATTGTAATTGATCATTCAAATCTTTAACCCTCACAGCAATCCTTTAATGGCTATCGCCTCAAAACTAAACCCTCAAACTGAAGATCCATCATCATCAAATCAAATCAATTCAACCCACCACTTCACCTGAGATAGCAGCTCAATCAGCTCAAGATATTTACTGAAATGAATTACTTGAAATCTTTTTCTTAAATGTATCCAAATTCCAATGGAATTCAAGGAAAGATGTAGTGAATATCTTCAATTAAATTTTACATTGTCTAATTGGAAATCATTGGCCTACAGTTGATTGTCTAGCTAATTGACTACAAATCTTTTTACCTTCAACAGACGACTCCACCAAGAATTGATTGCAAAAAACTTGCCACAATTATCAACTCCCGTTGATTCTGCCCATAGGCCTACCTAACCTTTTGGCTCCCACTCATCACTTTGGGCCTTGGAATCATGCACCTTGGGTTTTGTGAGAAGGCTGTTGGGTAAGTGAGGAATCGGTTTTTATGGACTTGAATTCTTTGATAATAACACTCCTGACTATTATGTTTTTATCCATAAGCTGTAGAAACTTTATTTTCAAATTCACCCCAACCGTAGTCAGATGTTGACCAAGGATAATAATAATAGCAGAATAAATCATTTTAGAATTAAGAGCCATAGAGTCATGTTGATAACTTTGCCACAATTAGAACCTGAAACACTAATTCCTACAGCTTATACAAAATACATTTTAAAGATTGTTGGGAAACTAGATCACCTTTTGAAAGTGATTTGAACAACCACCTAAATCATTTGTTGTTGATTCCATGTCAATTGTTTCGGATTGTCAGGACATTTTGGGTTTAAAGGTTAGTTTCTTTTCGAAATCTTATCCTGGATCATTATGATAACACCAATGAGTTGATTTTGGTTTGGTTGGGCTTTTTTAGGGTGTAAAAAGAAACAAACAATTGACATTGTGAGGGGTAGCAAGGCTTTGTCAGACTTCGAAAGGTTTGGTCAGAAATTGGGAATGTGGATAATCGAGGTTTCTTAGATAAACAAAACATAATGATCATTCAAGTTAAAAGTAAACTATGAATTCAAATCAAACTTGACAAACCCTCCACTTTCCCGTTGGCTAACTGTGATCTTTGATCAGCCAAAGTTACGACCTTGCGATAATTTGCAATGAATACTTTCCATCTTCATACTACCTCCAACACACTATTCATGCACTTTCTCAACCTACTCCAGAAGCAGTTGTTTGTCATTGTCCGGTGTTTTTGCCATCGGTCAAAGAGCTCAAAGATTGTATGAATCATTTTGAATTAATTGATGAAGTGAGTGTTTTTACCTTGAGGAAACTTTGTGTGAAGCTCAAGGATTCTGAATATTGTGGCTAAATCACTAATCCTATTTCTTTCAACCTGCGTCCTTCAAATTACAAACTAGATAATGTTTTTCATTCTTTTACTTATCTCCAAGATGTCTTGGACAGATTGATTGATTGTGTTCAACACAAATAGATAGGCTTTTTGGATTTGAAGTTGAAGTTGAAGTCAATAGTGTTTGAGTTGAGATGGGATGAATCAAATTTGAAAATGAGTTAAAAATCTAAATGATAATAATTATATTATAAGCATAACTATATGTATAAGCATATAAACATCACTCCCTTAGATTGTATCTTACGACCTCTTCCAAAAATCTTACTCTCTTAATCTTTCAATTTTACTCCCATTACACTTGGCAAGTATCATACACAGCTTCCTCAGGCTTATATGTAAGTATCCACTCCCGAGTGTAGGTTGCCTTATCATATGTAAAGTCTCTTTTTTGTTTTTCTCAAGACAATGCACAAGCTGATGTTGATTCCTCATCTCTCGAATGTCAATGTGAGTGTTTTTTATCCCATGACTTCTACGGAATAAAACAAACATCTAATGATTGCTGGTGGAATGTAATATATCTATATAAAAGGGGTTTTATCATTTTTTGGCTGCTCACATCTCTTTTGCTCTCAATATCATGAAATCCCTCTTGTTTTCATTCTCATTTTTCATTGGACTCATCCCATCCTTGATATATGATAACTTAAAAAGTCTCTCCTTGAAATCCTTCTGCACTTTCAAGTCACACATCTCAAATTTTTGATTGATCAAGTTTGTTGTTAGTTATAATGTGAGGTATGGCTTCTAATGGTTTCACTTGGTTATAATGTGAGGTATGGCTTTCAATGGGTTCACTAGCTCTCTTTTGATTATGTGTCCTTAAGAAATGACAATATGGGATAGTGTTACTGGAATCAATGTCAATTTTGAAGTAGAATAATCCAAAATGGGAGCACAAATCAAAACATGAATGTTCTGCCAATCCACTTATCTTTGATCAGAAAATTTTGAAAGAATTGTGTTGTGATTTCAGTTCCCCATGATTTGTCAAATTGATATGATTTCCAGCCCTCAATTGTAGTGAAAGGTGCTCCTCATGGCATTGTTCACTTTGACAAAGTGTGGGGCAAGCTCAAAAAAAGAGCTGATAACAGGAAGCTCAACACTAATCTTCCACACATGTACCTTGGTATATGAGCTGTGAAATATCACCATTGCCTGGATGCAGAATTACTGGAAGGATACAGTCAACATCTTCAGGACCAGGCATTCAGGAAAAGCTCAAGCGGGAATGGGTCATGATTCCGGGGTGGGTTAAGTGAAAAGGAAACATGTTGCAATGTCTTTGAGAAAACTGAAAGAAAGGATCTAATTACAAGTTGTTAAAAATTATATGATAGTTTCATAATTCTCATGATCCTCAAATACAACAATCAGTATCATTTTACTAGAGTATTGGATTTGTAAAGAATGCATGGTACAAAAGTAAGTGGAAGGTCAATAGGAAAAGTCAACAAAACAGTGTGTTTTGGAAAAGGTTTTAGGTGTGTCCTAAACATGGGAAATAAGGAGAGGAAGTACATATGGGTAGAGGGAGGAAGCATATTTGTTGATCCTGATGTTGACATCCGATTCAGGAATATACTAGATTAATTTGGTTACTGGACCCCGTGAAGGTCTCAGAAATACCTTTCACTGTATGCCTTTGTGTTTCAAGTCACTTTCTCGGTACATCGAAGTTAAGCTGGCGCTCTTTGGCCTCAACTTCTTTCCCAAATCATCTTTTTAAGATATCATACAACTATACTGATTTTGTTCTCCTTTCAGGACTTGTGTGTACTGAGCATGAACACCTCAAAGCACCTTAACACGAATCAATCTTCTAGGGGCATTTCTGACAACATTCAGGACACTGTCATTCTGCATACCAATACCTCGCAAAGTGAACAGATGTCAGTTATTTTGAAGCACAATGAAACTACTGTGTCAACACAAACAGTAAGCATGTTTTCACAATCTCACCACAGTTTGAACTTAAATTATGTGGCTGAGAACCCCTTTTCTACAGATGGAAACATTTGAGGACACTTCAGCAAACTCAGGTCCTAAACCCAATGTAAAACTTCCTGGGTTGATGCCTGTTGTACATTTCACAGAGTCTCCCATGAGCTCCCATAAAAGTCTACCCTCAACTACCAGGCAAGATGGAAAAGAGGGTTGCTGGGTAAACAGTTCACAACCTCCTGGTAAATGGTACTCTCATGATTCTCACCAATCTTTCTGATTACAGGTAGCTCAAGAGGATACCGTACCAGTTTCAGCTTGCCCAATAGAGATATCAAAGAGATGGAGACAGGCTTTAATTATCAAGATGCTGCTGCCCGCTTTGGTAATTGTCTTGGCTATGAGTTGAGTGATGCTTTTGATTCAAGAAAGGTTTTGCCAGCAAAATATTCTAAATAGACTTTTAATCACCACATAGGTATCATCAAGATTTCACAGAGGCCAGAGAACATTCTTCACCCAAAGTCTGGTTCAGAGACAATGGAATCCGATTTGAATGCTATGATTTCAAGATTAAACACTTTAACAAAAGGAATGGCGTCAATATCATCTGATATTGCTTCACTTAATAGAAAGGTTCAGGGCACAAAATACAATTCAGAGCATATAACTGATGAATCACAACTGGGTGTAAAAAATATATGTGACAGGCTGGAGGGATCAAAAACTCCCAATCACAAGCAATGTCACCAAGGCGAGATACAAGAGTCCTTTTCTCGACTGGAAACATCTGTCAGTCTATTGGAAGCAGATATCGCCCGTATTGAAACTGATTTCATGAAAGCCATTGAAGACCAAGACACCCGCCTTCGTTCATGGATTTCTAGTACTTTCAAGGCAGACCTCAAGATTTCGAATAGGCCTGACTACGCCTTGGCCTCAGGTGGAGCTCAAATATATCATTGGGCAACATCACCTACATACAAAGACAAGTCAGTTGGTACAATAGAAAGTTTGTTTAATTGGCTGTCTGGGGGTCCTGCCAAGAGGCAATCTCAACCACCATCTGTTGCTTTGGATCCTGACACAAACATAGGAAGATGTTGGGGCATGGCAGGACAGAAAGGCTCCCTTGGAATTCATCTGGCTCGACGAATCATAGTTGATCAATTGGTTATAGAACACACAGATCCAATGTCAGCATTTGAGTTAAAGTCGGCGCTCCAGCAATTTGAAGTTTTTGGTCAGAGTCACATCTTTCATCGTCCTCTCAAGATCGGGGAAGGGGTTTTTAATATCTCTAGTGGACATGTCCAACACTTTTCTATACGACCTCAAATCCCCGTTACCATAGTAATATTCAATGTTCTCTTGAATCATGGGGAACCAGATTACACATGTATATATAGGTTGAGAATTCATGGCCAGGTGGTTTGATGTTGAGCAGTGCTTCACATGCTATTTAGTACCACTTATCCTGAGAAAATTGATGGGTCAAATGTTTGTATACCAAGAACAAATTAAAAAAAGGAGATTGCGAAGAATTGAACTGGATCCATATCACCTGAAAGAGCCTTTGTAATGTCCGCTTCCTACTGAATGAAGTTTCTGGGATCTTACATAGAGTGTTCAAAAAAAGGATACATGCCAATGGAACAACCACCTTCAATCAATTGCCAGTTCTTCCTAAGAGCTCATTGAAATTTGTTATAGCTTACTATGTGCACACAACTGCAACACAGCAGGTCACATGTCTGTTGTACTTATAGTCTTCCCATCTTGGGACTCTGATTTCTGCATCATCACTAGTTGTGGAGGCCAACGTCTGGGAGTGAGAGCTAACCCACTTAACTACCTTTCTCTTATAAAATTTTCTGTATTGGTACTTTTCTTGTTGTTATTCAACATTTCTGGTGAAGACTTGTGTTGTGTTGAATTGATTCATGGTACAGAGTAAAGTGGTTAGAATGATTGAAGGATATAATCTATTGAATGCTGTTATTGAATTGAAAATAAAGGATCCAAGCTGGAAAGGCTTGAAATATGAAAACAAAGATTTTTAGCAAGAATCCCCCAGATACAGTTGAGGGAAGATGGATATGGGGAGTGAAGCATGAAGACATTGATCCAAGGATAAGAAAGATTTCTCAATTTACTTGTACTGCCATCACCATATCACAGGGTCAGTATCTTACATAAGGATGCCTGCCTGTATTGTGAACACAGGTGATACTCTCATGCCTTTGGGTACTGTAACTTATCAACACCAGGTAATGACTGTTCATGTTATTGTTTTTTTCCTGTTGTGTTTTTGTACCTTGTGTGATATGTGTACTATTTGTACAGTGCAAGACTGTCTTCACCGCGGGACCTGCCTATGTATGAAATCCATAGTACATACATATGATATAGACTCAAGTGTGACAACTGTAGCAATGGTACAGATAGTACAAACAGTGTACATTTTATAGATGGCTCAAATGATACAAAAAATCCCTTCACCCCTCCTGAGGTTACAAGACATGATCAAAGAACATTTATGGAAGCCTTGGAAATGGGAGCCGTCATGGTTGTGTTTATCATGTGAGTTTTGATTGAAAGATTTTTGTTTTGAACTTTTTTATGATGTTACACCTGTTACACCCGTCCCTATCACTCTGGGGATCTTTAACCTAGTTCTATCCCATTCTATTGTAATTTCAACTGGTGTAACAAAAGAAATTCATGTTGGTATTTACAAGACTCAAAAGAAAGACTTCAATTTAATAAGTCAAATTGTACAGCTTATAGTTTGTATGGAAAGTATTGGATGTATCAAATGTGATTGTGTTGTATCTTATTAGTGTATGTATGTCTTGTATCAATGTATGTTCACAAAACTTTACACAGAGTACATTTGCTATAGTAACGTGTATAGCACATACAGCAAAAACAACTTATACAGAATAAAGGACATGGTAAGAATACAGACAATAACTTAAGCACCTACCTAAATTCACAAGTATCCAGGAATATTTACAACTAAATCCTGTAAGACTATCAAACTCCTTACCTTTTGTCCTATGATAGCATGTCTGACCTCAGTCAATATTTGTCTTTTGACTTCTGGATGTGCTGTAAAAGTATCTTGTTTCTTATCTGAAACTCTTTCTTGTACAAAATATTCTTTGTTATCTGGGAGAAGCTCAATGAGCGGGTTGAATGATTCAATCACCAAGACTAGGGATCAGATTTGAGAATTATCAGCTGGTCTTTCTGATGACAAATCTCACATCACACATTGGCAATTGCTTGTTCTGATCACTCACAATGATGTCTTTACTGTTGCTGTGTTGAGAATTTTCTGGTCTGCATTTGCTCATCCTCAAAAATTGTGTCATGATGATAATGCACCTTGAAGAGGGACACAAAGTTCAAGGATAATAAATTGCATGAACCTTGGCACCACTGTTATTGTTTGTCAATCTGATACCATTCTCTGAGTCTTATTAGGTATGGCAGAAAGTCCAATAAGAAAGTACACCCAGGATCACTTAAATTTGCATCCAAAACACAACAATATGAGTATTTTGCTTCCTTCAAGTATGGGGGGCCATCACCTGCCACAAATGTAAAGAAATTTGTTGATGATAAGAGCAAGCTACACTGTTTGTATATCTTTGGTTTCTTGTTATAAATATTTGTAGATCAAGAGGGGTACAAACAGACTGCAGTCTGTGGAGGTCACATCAAGGGCAGAATATGATAGGATCAAGAGATCATACAAAAAACTGCTTAAAACAAAGTCTTTATGTACTCTCTAAACAGTTATATCTTCCTTCAAAAATCTCCACAAAAAATACAACATACTTCCAGCTCTTGTCACACAAAGCCTGTAAAATGAAAAGTGTTGGAATGCTAATTACAAAGAGTTTATCTTGGTCATGTTGAAACAGTTTCACGATATTTCAAAAGATGGTCAATATATAGCAGGCACAGAGGTTCAAGAGATCTCCTGAATTATGCAGTCTATGGGCAAATATTTGACTCAGAACCATTTCAAATTTTGAATCTCATATATCTGAACTATCTATAACTTCACAAAAAGCGAAGAAATGGATGTAAACAATTCCCAATTGGACTCCCATTTGTATGAGTCTGAAATTTTGTTACATACCTACATCTAATCAATCTACTTAAGCCCTGGGAGCATCAAGAACTCAGGCGTCCTGTGATAATTACCATGGGATAATTAATTTCAAAGAATGAAATCAACCCAGTTTTTCAACAATAAGTTACACATGCTCCCACAAAGATCTACTTAAAAAGAACCAAACGTAAACCAACAGGCACTGTAACATGCTTGGTCAACCAAAAGAAAACGGCATCCCTGCAATATTTTCCCCCCAGTACTGATATCTTTCATGAAGATTTTGCATAAGCTACAACTAGATGTGAAACAAGTACGTCCATCTTCTCACAAGCTACCTTCAATTCTGTCTGAAGGATATGTACTTGATCCTTCAGAACCATCACCTCTTTCAAAAGTTTTTCATTACCTTGCATCTTTCCCTGGAGGATGTCAACCTGTTCCTTCAGCAAAGTAACTGGTTGTATAATGATGCAGACAAGGTATGATCAGAATAAAGGGCTTGGACGTGAAGTCATTACACCACATACCCTCATCTGCTCTGTGCCTCTCTTCCTGGAAGATGTCAACACCAGACTTGATATTTATTGGCCAATGCAATTCACAGCTGTATTGCTTGGGAACTCCAGGTTTGATTGGTGGGATGTCATTCCCAAATACTAAACAACCAAAGGGATAATAATCAGTAGGAATACATTGAAAATTTATCTGACCAATACAACACACCTGGGTTTCTGGTTTGAAACCAATCAAAATTGTGAAATGATATGAGATCTTTGTGATATCCCTGGGCTACTACAGGTGAGGCTTGGTCTTGCTTTCCTGGCAGCAGTTCTCTTGGTTTTTTGTAAGGTTCTAAGAAGATCAATTTCCGGGGCTGATGATTTTCCAAATGACCATTTCCATGTTCAATCTTGGGTGTTTTTTTAATTATTCTGGGTTGATTTTCCAGCATTTTAGTAGCAGATGTCCCGGGAATATCATCTTGACTAAGCAAGATTGCGGCTGGGGGTCTTCGAATCGCTCTATTCTCATACTTTGAATTGAATTCACCTTCTTCAGAAGAATTGGCTACTGTGTCAATGGCTGAAGATGGTGAGAGATGAGCTTGTGGAATTGGAAGAACACTATAGGCAGACTGAGAGGAAGATATTCCTTATTAGAAAAAGGATAAAACTGTGTGGGGCATGTATTTCAGTGGACTGACTAGTATTTCCTTGCGTGCAATAATATTTTGACCAGATCTTCTCTGCTGGGGGTCCAACTGCCTCAAATCTGATTAATCATGTTCCATTTTTTAGTATACTAGTTTTGGAGGTCAAGACAGCAGTCAATAAAAAAACATACCACTAGTGATTATCCTTTGTTTAGGTATTGTGCCAAGGCATGATGCAGCCCACTTACGCTTTCCGGAAATGTTTGAACCTTTGGGCAGCGACTCAATAGGAGAAGTGGTGGGAGGTGAATCAAACGAATCTGATTTCTGACCAGGATACATCCCTGAGTTATTTGGATTTTGGGGATACTGGATTCCAGGTCAAAGGAACAGGATCAGTATATGATGAAAAGTAGGTTTACAAAGGATTGTACATAACAATGATCATCTGGAAAAGCGAGTAACAGAAATCCCCCACAAAAACAAACTTAGTCATCACTTCACATACATAGTCATCACTCGACCTACACAGTCAAGTCACTCATTGCAGGTGAGTATGTCTCTGCGTGATGGATCTCTGTACCTCTTTACCATGTCAATAAAGTTGTCAGGGTTATCTATAATATATTTTTTCACCTCAAAATCGGTCGATCGACCAGATTTTTCATTTCTTCATATGGGCAGCTGTATCACCAAATCAAAGATGACTATTCATGGCTCAGCTGTTTATCCTTGTACCCACGCAACCACAGTTCAAGACTTCAAGATCTTACCTGATTAGGATTGAACTATTCATTTTCTCAGCAACTCTCTGCGATTTGTCAGGAAGTACGTATCAAGAAAGATCAATTAAGGACCTTTCCAAACCTGCATCTGAATCCATTCTCAAATATATTTCTGCCCCTTCAAGTCACTTCCATTCCATTCATTCAGATTCATCAAATCTGGTTTTCTAATTCCAGTATGACAATATTGGATGACATGTCCAAACAAAGCACAGTCTTATGACTTGTTCCAAAGCCGTGCTGACATAAAGAAAGGGCTCTCAGCAATTCTTAACACAAAACTAGAGTAGAGAAGGGACCAGTGTTATGTCCCTCACAACAAGCAGTGTACAGCTGACACAGTGTTTCTGGAGCAAATTTGCTTATATCTGGGCATCGCTGCTTGACCATTCCAGTAAAATTGGAAATCTCATTCCAGCCACTTTCTCTTCTCATCATATAACTTTCATATACACATTTTATTTGCCCAAATGAAGGGAAAAGTCGACAAGAAGGAAAAAACCAATACTTCACCGTGTTATATCTGCCCCCACCTGGATAGTTGTAGTGATAGTTCAGGGAGGAGATGTGCAGAATTTCTCTCTTTGAACTGGACAGCAGTCCAGGCCCACGCTTCAAATACCAGGAGTCATGCTCAATGTAATCCCGATTGTCCTGCATACACTTGGGCATTTCAGCCAGGTATTTTGTTTCCTTTGACTTATGTGGTAAGGCACTGATTGATTATTTTTCTTCCTCGCCAATGAGTTACAGATAGCAGCACCAACTTGGCTATCCAACGCCGAGATTGGCCTCCCAGCATCCCACCCCGCACCCGGCTAGCCGTTTGTTCAAGTCAAAATGATGGAGATCAGAGGTCTGATCCCAATTTAAGTACGGACAGTAAGTTTGTCAATTTCATCCCAATTGGTTTCAATGACCAGTCACTCACATATGGACTTCCTTTCTTTTTCCTTGATGATTTACAGAGGGAAGTACTAGCTTTAACATTGAGAAACCGACTGGTCCTGTTAAGACCCGGCTCGCTGTACGTCTTGTTAAAGACAGTAAGGATCAGAGGTTGTATTCTAAGATGAGTAAAAATAGTAAGTTGTTATTCTTTCAGGGAGCAATTGAGGTTAAGGAAATGTCTGCTTACACTTCCTGATCTCTACGTTTCAGAAAACAAATCCCTAGAGGTTGACCAGACCCTCCCCGCTGGCGAACAAGGCTGCTCTGTCAGCTCTACTGGATCAAACATTGCTGTTCAGCAATTACTTTGCCCCGCACCTCTTCAGTAAGTTTGGCTTGCTAGCTTTGAAATAAATTAAGGAGGATCACTGAGAAACTATCTGAATCAGACATAGCCAAGATCTCTCTCAATGCGGGGTAGTACCAGAGAAACACCCCATGGTAGCCAAGTCAAAAACTTCTGGGGAAACCTCTGATACCAATCAAAAATCATACTTCAATATATCTGGGGTCTGCCCACCTCCCATGTCACCTGATTGGGTGTCAACTTCGACACAAACAGAAAGGGTACCCAAAGCTTTGAGAAAGTGTGCTTCAACTCAGACACACCATAATGAGGAGAAGCCTTCCGTGGGGTTTCAACAAATCAAACTATATAACCACCGTAAGCTTCAACATTTAAATCATATCCAGGCTATTTGGAACATCTCAGAAACTGACTCTAACTCATTGTTCAGGTCTTCATTGGGTAAAATATGGTTACAACATTTTTGTACTCCTCTTCATGATTTACCTCGTAAACCTGCCAAGGCTTGTGTAAGTGGATTATGATGACACATATCTCTTATCTCTCTTGCCTTTCACACAGTATTGTCTCACTGAAGCTCCACAAAATTCTCTTCTCATTTGTAGTTCAAGTACCTACATCACATGTAAACATCTGATCATGGTCTGGTCAAGCCAATTTTATATCATTCAGCATCAGGGTCAAGTATATCTCAATACCTCAAGTTTCCTTAGAGGGTGGTGGGAGTCAAACAAGCGCACCATGTGTTTTGAGCTCAAGTACCACCTTTTACCTTGGCTTGGGCTTCGTGCTATTGATGATGGGTTTTGTCACACTTTGATCAAAACTATGGTTTATCTAGCATGTGTATCAGTATGTAATTCTCTTCTCAGCTTCTGTTTCAGGAGAAAAATGTAATATTGAATTATGCAAGAGACACAAAATCTATACTTTATATGCATCACTTTACAACCTTCAATGTGTACTCAAAGCGCAATGGCAGCTGCAGGTGGTATTAAGGAAAGTCTTGTCAATTCACAGACCATATTATGCCTTGTAATACAACATGATCAGCATTTTCACTTTGCTTTCTTGGTGACATTTATTTTATCAGCTGGGATGGCTTCAGCAATTCAAGAATTGAAATTGATTTCTATTGATTCTTTGATACTTCTCATCATGCCTTTGTTTGACATTAAATCGGAGACAATTGCTTATTCTCCTGTCCTTTTCAAACAAAGACCTGAAACATCGACACCACCTGTAAGCGGGAAACCCGTGTCAGTATTCATCATACTAGATCTGTGAGGCAAATAAAGCTTGTGTCTTTGAATGTCAAAGTGTAACCCTCTAAGTACAGGCAAAATGGATAGCAGACCTGAATGCGACTAATGTCAGGCTGACTATCACACCACCAAACAAATCTAGAAGCAGCCAAAGTCAAATGACTGACCGATTGGCTAGCATTTCAGCCACATGAGTCCCACTTAGTTCTTTGCCATCGTCACAAGTAAAGTGAGGTGTGAGTCTATAGTAGAAACCTTGATGATGGATTCCGTAGGTGTCAAAAGGGATTAGTCAGGAGTTTTCAGCTGTTTTTGGCCGAAGTGACATGACTACTCACAATGATATTTCCAGGTAGGCAGGTTCAAGTCATATTATAAAGACTATCGGCATATGACACACTTCTCAGCAAAGTCAAGTGCCAAACCTTACAACTTGAATAGAAAGCCCCAAAGTCCTAAGACACATGCTGGTGGGCTAACAGGTCCAAATTTAAGAATGGTAAAGGTTGAATCACTTACCACACCCTGGAATATCTAGCAGACTTGATGATCAAGCACAATTAAGAATATTCGAGTTGGCTTGGAATCTATTAATGTGCAATAAATAGCACAATGAGACCTCTGCCTAACACAAAATCGAACAGGATTATCTGACCTATTAATGTGCACCAAATAGCACAATGAGACCTCTGCCTAACACGAAATCTAACAGGATTATCTGACCTGGAAGTTGGTACAGATTTGATTAGTATAAGTTATCTAAAGTTCGATAACTGATCTCTGGGACTATAGAAGATAAAGAACTAAAGAATGAAATATAACATCAATCAAACACAACATCAATATAATTAATCAAGAAATTAGAAATATTAGAAACGTACGTACTTCTCTTTCCAAAGATGAGGAAAGAGAAGTACAATCATATTCGAAAGAAACAAGTATAAGTATTGAATTTTGATTCATATAATTTTGTTGGGGTAATGTTGTAACTTCTATCAACCGTTTATCCTAATTAAGTCTCCTCCATTCTTTCACGTTTCCTAATTTGCTGCTCATTACAATTTCATTCTTTCTTATTGATTGGACACTTCAACAACAATCTAACACTCAAAACATCACCTTTCATTGTGTAAGCAGCATGCTATTCACTTTCCATCCCATTCCTTTGGGTATTAATATCTGCCACCTAATGTGAGCTGATCTATTTAAATTTTTATTTGACATTCAATGGTTTATCAAAATTGAATCTTACACTTTCTAATTACTTCGATCTCGGATCAAAAAGTGGACTTTGATGAGAATTTGTATGGATTGATCATGGAAGATAGTTTTACATTAATCAATCAAATTCCTCAACTGTCAAATCAAGTTGAAATTGATCATTCACATTTGATTGAGTGGGGTCTTAAAAAAATGATTTCATCTGTTAAACTTATGTTCTTGGTGAGTCACTTCTTCTTTTCCCTTCTTCACTTCCTTTTTCCTTTCACTTTTCTTTTCTTACTCCTTGGTTCTGGTCTCCCTTGGCGTATCTTTAGATTTCTTTCTAGCAAGGACTACTGAGTCCTACACTTTTGAAAAAGTCAAATCCCAGCCTTAATTCAAATCTACTAAGCTCATTTTTATGCTCCACTTCAAAATTGTATGAGACTTGGTTATTTAAATGGGATGATGTAAATTTCTTTTACTTTGGGGGTTGGTGAATCTGTGGTTTGTCCATTTCCTAGAGAATCATCACCTGATATCACAATGCTTTGGTAGATTCCTACTGTTGATAGTGAGAATGATTGGTCTGCTAAAGATATCTATATAGTTATCAAACTATATTATACACTTGAAGCTATTGTTAGGTAGATCCAGGAATGGTCTGATCACTTAGAGTATCACATCAAATTCATTTAGCAACATGACTTTTGAAAATCAATCAAATTAATCTGGAGATATTTTGGTGATATATTTCTATATGATCCTTGATATCTGGAGACCACTTGATTTAGAGTATCAAATCAAGTTTGATTGTGAATAGGTACAATTATTAGATAATGTTGTGAGTGAGTGTTTGAATTGAATGAATGATTTTAGTTGAGGTTTTCAGTTTGATCTGTCAACCCATTTTGGTGACCAAGAAGTTGAAAGGTTAGCAATCAATGAAATTATCAAAGTATTCAAAGTAAATGAAAATCCTCAGGGAAAATTGAGGCAGGAAGGTTGCAAAAGGGGGTATAGTGGGGATCAGCTGTGACATCCAGCCAGTGACATGGAGCACCTCCCAGAGCGGGAGGATGCGAAAGAAGAGGCAAAGCAGGGGTAGAGTAAATTATTGGACAATAGGAATGAGGTGACAACTGATGATGATGCTTCAAGAGAAAGTTGAGACAAGTTCCCAAACATTCTCAAAACAGCTACATATCTCCCACTTTTAAAGACAATCTCAACATTCAAACACCGATGCAGGTTGCCTTAATTGAGATCAGACTCAGAGACAAATCACAAGATTGACATTACAAAAGTCTTTATGACATACATTGTTTTTCTATCGTCATGTAGGGCCTCATTCACGATCTGCTCAAAAACTTAACAAAAAACTCTCATCTCCTACAATCCCAATCTCATCTTTTGCAGATTCCTTGAGACTGATTATTCTCAACAAATTTATATTTTTAACCATCAAATCCAACACTAGTCAACATGAATATCAACTGCACATGCGAGGAATGCAAAGCCTTCAGTGATTCTCCAAAAGGTACCAAGTGGAATTCAAAGTCACCTGCATATCAGAAGCACAAGCAAGGACTTCATGCAAGAGCAACTATTACCAATTGGAGTAATGCAGAATTCTCTCACCAACAACCTCACACTCAAAGTACATCAACAACAAGATTCCAAAGAGATATGAGTCCCACTAACACAAATCCAATGGAGTCTTCACCCATCATACCCCCCACACTGGCGCACAATTTTGTTCCAAAACAACAGGAAGATGGATTCTCAAATGACTGCAGAGAAACCAGCTCTAAAAGTTCAAAAGCTGATAGAGATTTGTACATGTTTGATGCAGGTCAGTTGACAGCCTTTGTTTGTGACCAAGCCTCACTAACATGAAATTCTCACCTTCAGAATCTTATCGTCAAGGGTGTTGGGAAATTCCAGACACCATTCTCACGAACATGATACTGGTGGCCTGTCTATACCTATTCAACCACTTAAGTGCCTCTGCAAGTAACATGGCTTTGAAAATTCTAAACACTGTCAATCCATCTAAGTTAGGAGCTGGAAGTAAATGCCTTGATATACGGACAGTTACGAAGAATTTGAAGCTGGAACCCAAATTGTGAAGGAAAATATGTTGTCCAGTTTGCTTTTGCTTATATGAGAAGGAAGAAGCTCCATTGATTTGCACATATCGAGGCACAACTCAAAGTCAAGCATGCTCTCAAGAATTGTTTTATCAAGAAGATCGCACCCGTCCTTGTCGTGTCTACCACACTCAATCTTTCAACGCATGGCTTGCTAGGTTTTTGAACAGACCTGATATTGAAAAGCTCTTAGATACTTCATTGACCCCTAGGCCACCTTCATCGACCATGTCCAGTATATGGGATTCCCCAATGTGGAAGGATCAAAAAGGGCCGGATGGCTTGCCATTCACTGCAACCAGTGGTAAACTTGCGTTTTCTCTGGGTGTAGATTGGTTCAATCCATGGGGGAACAAAGCTGCTGGGAAATCAGCATCACTTGGCGCAATTGCATTGATATGTCTAAATCTACCTCCAGAACACCGCTATCGTCCTGAAAACATCTATCTGGCTGGAATCACGCCAGGCCCACAGGAACCCGATGTCATTAAAATAAACCATGTCTTGCGTGATCTTGTGGACGACTTTCTTCTTCTTTGGAAAGGAGTTCATTTCTCCTGCACATCTGAATTCCCACTCAATGGGAGGATGATCCATGCCATGATTATGCAAGTTGTTTGTGATCTTCCTGCAATCAGGAAAGTTATGGGAATGGCAGGTCATGGATCTCATCGACATCTATGCTCCTTCTGTATGATAGAGAAAGAAGATATTGATAATCTAGATTTTGCGACCATTGAACCTAGAAATGCACAAGTTCAAAGGGAAGAAGCAAATTCCTGGAAGTCAGCTGACACCTGGGATGAACGAAAGAAAATATTCAACCGCTCTGGAATGCGATATTCAATTTTGTTGGAATTGCCATACCTCGACCCTATACAACATGTTGTGGTAGAGCCCATGCACAATGTTTTTCTGGGAATGCTGAAGTTTCATGGTCAAAGCTTATTTGGGTTGAAGACACCATCCGACAACAAGAAGATTAGTCAAACAAACAGGAAACAAGATCACCATATGCACAATCCCAGAACAAGTCAACCAGGCACTCCACCATCCAGTCCACAAGCTGAAGGGCATTACGAAAGCTCTGAAGATGAGTGGACCACTGAGATGCAAGAATTAGATATAGACAACATACACCCCAGGGTCTTTACTCCAAGACCTTCTTATGCAACTAAAATAACTCACACACACTTGGATGAAGATTACATCTGGTCAGCACTAGAGGAGGAAGAGGACCTGGATTACATACCAGATTTCCATCACGACGGATCTCATGACGCTGAAAGTGATTTTTCTGAAGGCTATACAAGTGAAGACTCAGACAACTTAAACATTTTGAGCGCTATATTCCTAGAAGAAGAGAACTTGGTGATGCTTCGTGCAGCAACTGAAGAGTTTTGCTTGCCTTCTTGGATTGGACGGGTTCCCAAAACCGTAGGCTCAAAAACTGGTGGAAAGCTCAAAGCTGATGAATGGGTAGTCCTCTTCAATGTAGTCTTGATACCAGTTGTTGGTATCATTCTGACAGCCACAAAAGCAGCGGGGATGGAGGAAGATATGCTCATCAACTTTTTACATCTAGTCAGTGCTGTCAACATAATCCGCAAGTCAGAGGTTTCTCGAGAAGACATTCGAGAACTTCAACAACATCTTATCAACTATCGTAAAGGAATCAAGCAGATCTATCCAGATCAAAATATCAGACCAAATCATCATCTTGCACTGCACATCCCGGAATGTATAGCACATTGTGGACCAGCTCCAATGTGGACTGCGTGGGTTTTTGAAAGGCTGAATGGAGACCTGACTGGTATCCCAACAAACAATCAAATGCGTGAGTATCCCTTCCAAAAACAAAAACTTCGTGAAATCAAAACTGACATGTTGGATACAGGACATCTTGACCTGACTATCATGAAGCGGTATTGTATGTCCTCTCATTTACGTGGCCTGTTGCCTTCCGTCACTGGTAAACTTTGTGGTTCAATGAGGGCACAAATACTTAAATTCTTGAAACCACTCAAGATATCCGGAACCCATATGCAGTCCATGACTAACCCAGCAAATGTCACACAAACAGGATGGGATAGAAGGAAATTGTTGCAGCTTGAAGATGATGTGTACTTTCAGCTATTGCGACGAATGGACGCTGATGGCTACAAACTAAGTTCTGTGAGAGGACGAAAAGCAAGGAATCCCAAAGAATCCCCAAGTGGTTCTAATTTCCTTCCTCCTTGGGTGAAGCCAATTTCAAGATTTCTCCACCAGCAGCTAAATTTTTCCAACAATAATCACCATAGCGGCAATAGCACTATTGCCTACATTTCACATACAAAACCAGATGGACCAGAAAATATAAAATTTGGAATCATTGAGTCAATATTTTTGGTTTCTTGCAAGAAAACCCCAACTTCAAGTCCAGAAACAACAACTTGGCTCAAGATCAAACCCTTCAAAGACCTGTCAAAGCTTGATGTTAAGAAAGACCCCTTCCGGGAGTGGAAGCACTTGAATGCCAGATTGGTGTATGCAAAAAGCACAAGGGGTAATTGGAGCAATCATTTAGAAATAATATCACCATCTGAAATCCTGTGCCACGCTGCTCTGTGGTCGCTGCCATTGGGATCATTTCAAATATCTCAAAAGCTTTTTTTTGTCTGTAACTTGTCTAAACTAAATCATGTCCATTCTACAAATGTCATCTGAAAATTTGAATTGATGATGCTTTTTCTGGTGAAATGAATGAAGCTTAAGGCAGTAAAGAGCCTATGAGATCATCCAGAGATGAATGGTAAATAGGCGAGGAAAACCCTGACCCATCAGTTAACATGACATATGTAATACAGTCCCAATTTTTTCTCATTCCATTCTGTTAATAACAAGTTACTGACATCAAATCAAAACACTCTATTCTCTTCCATCATGCACATTTAATTTACTTTCTCTTACAATCATGTGTGATTTGATTATGATGTCATGTTTTTGATCTCTCATAGAGGTTTCAATAAAATGATCATGGTTCCCTTTTTTCTCTCATTAAACTCATAAGCTATGCGTTTCTCAGATTGTTAAATCTAACTCAGTCAGTAATGAACCTTTTTCAAAGGAGTCCAAAGGGGCACAAAAAAAATCACACCTCAACTTTTTTTTCAAGCACTGCTCATCAACCTGAGGGATTGACTCTAAGTTCCTCTGGAGACACCTGAGCATGCCGGGATAAATCACTTTTGAATGCTTAGAGGCCCATTGAGAGATGTATTTAGTTCTTTGTTCCTTGATTATTTGTATTCAAAGCAAGTCCTCAGCCTTAAAGATCACATATAAAGTTAAAATCTTGCTTGTTCATGGCTGATTCAGATGCCTATCACATTTCTTCAAAGCACTCTCTTTCAGATTTCACAATCAGTAATAATGTTGCATGCTATATCCGTGTTGGAAAAGAAACCTTATGACAAACTCACAAATTATGAACTCATTAATATGGTAGGAAAAGGTGCAACATCTGAAGTTTGGCTTTGCCAACAAAAAAAAACTAAAGCAAAATCTGTAATCAAAGTAAGCTTTTTGACAGTCCGCTAGAATCCAAGTCTTAATTTTAAGTCTCAACTGCTTTCTATCATATCTTGACAACCATAGATCATCACCAATTCTCATTTTAAAAAACCAATTGGCCATGAAACTTCACTCAATGAACTTAAGATTTTGGAAAAACTATCTCATCACTGGATAATTACTTTGAAGAGTAATTTTCCAAATTGTCAAGATTATTTCTGGCTAGACTATGTACCAAATGGAAACCTTCTAGAAAAAATTAAAACACAAGTCAGTTTATAGTCCAAACCATACCATCTTGTATCTATGAGAGTTCAGTTCATTTATCTAAATTTCCTTCAATCTTCAATAGGCATTGGACAGGAGCTCAATAAGATTTTACATAGCACAGATTGCAATAGTTTTAGATTATCTAGAATCTAAGTCGATTTTACACGGTGACTTGAAACCAGAGAACGTTTTAATAGGTGAAGATGGATATATAAAGCTAACCGATTTTGGTTCAGCTAGGGATCTCAATTTGTCAAATTCTCAACCAGCTGGTCTCACAGGAACACCGTTTTATCTTGCACCAGAAATTCTATCAGGCAAGGATTACTCTTATCCTTCTGATTGGTATGCACTTGGAATCATGATGTTTGAGATGTTGAATGGTGAACCTCCTTTCACAGGTACATGTGAACCTTTTCTCCAATCAGATCTGATCAATAATCAAACTAATGCTTTCTAAACTACTTCTAAAGGTCATTTACTGAATATTTGCAGAGAGATCATACGTAATGAAATTTCATATCCCAAGGAATTTCTGATCGAAGAAATTGATCTGATACAAAATTTGACCAAAAAACAACCAAAAGGAAGGTTTTCTTCTTTATCTCGTGTTTCACATCATACATGGTTTGATGGATTTGATTGGATAGGGGTTATTTTAACTTTGGCAAGATACCCTTATAATTGTGGGAGTATTTTCAAGTGAAATCAGTTCCACTTTCAATGGGAAAAATCCAAATGAACTGATGTGTGTTACAATGATACTGCAATGGTAGGCAGTTAGAGTCATTCTTTTGTGATCATACAAGAGCCATCACACATTTTCCAAGTATACAATTCAAATATATCCAGTAGACTCAAAGATATAAGGGCAGTGTACAAAACATTTCCAGATAGAAAGTCTAAGAAACTTTGGTTCTCAAAAAAACCAGTACATATCAGATAACTGGACAACTTGATGGTGAGGTATTGGGGATTCGGATTTTTACACCAAACCAACCCAGCTATCAAGGTGAGAGGGATTTGTGGTTTGAAACCTCATACTTCGAGGAAGTGAAAAAGAAAGATTTGTTTTCAGCCATGATCTTGAAGATTGTGTCCAGTAATGTAATAGATCTCCAAATGCGCAGGTCTGCCTCTGTCTCCATCTGATTTCGTTTGATGATTGACTATGCAAGAACAAAACATCAGAAAAGGGTTACAAATTATGTTCTATGTCAACCAATCTTACCAATAAGCAATCAACATTGTTCAAATAAAGTGTGAAGCTCAATTTCAGGTTCTCAAGGGACCACTTCATAGTTGAAATTGAATGAATTGTCAGATCCAAGATGTTGAGTTCGTGGTGTTCGACCTTCTTACGACAATTGCTGAATACACAAAAGACCAGTTGTCCAACACTTTTCCTTTGCAAACTCTGAAGCAAGAGTAATTTGTGATTGTACATCTCTTGCAATGTCTTGTAGAGTGAATTGATTGCTTGTGAAACAACTCGTCTCTCCTCTGAGGCCATTGTTGACAACTGCTCCACTGTATGCATTATGTATTCTTCATGAAGAATGGTGCCATTGAGAGTGGGTTTTTTTTTAGCTTGACGGAAACGGGTGTACTGAAAAGGAATGAAGGTCAGAAAATGCCCCTTGACAGTATTGTGACAGAAAGGACAAACACTCTGTGCAAAGATTAGTAGTTCAATCTGTGCCTGCCCACTCAACCTATGGACCTTACTGATTAGAGACTCATACATAATTGACATATTGAATATCTCCTTTGAGCCGTGAATCATGATGGGAAAATCTTGCGATGTGTTGTCCATTTTTGTTATAAAATTGTGCATCTCCTGAAGTTCAACAAGTCTGAAGTCCTGAGAAGCCAGGGTAGTGATGGAGTCGATTATATTTAGGGTGTTCAGAGAAGCGAAGTGATTTAGGGGTAAGTTCATATGGGAATGTGCCATATGCTTTGTCTTATTGTTTGAATTGATGTTCTCTAAGGCACTGGATCGTCCTAAAAAAGCAAAATCACTGAGCAGAAATTTTTAGGATCAGTCAAGGTTGAATCATGCCAGAATATATGAAGCGACACTGCAGATATGATCTCACTTGAAAGAATCGAGTTGTTTGTCATGTGATACCCCCTCCATATGCCAGACTAGGGCAAGAAAACAGCAGCAAGTCAAAGCAAGTACCGTGACAAAGGTATAAATTGAACACCAATGATTGAATTCACGATGTAGTGATGCAGGATGATTTTGAAGGGTTTCTAGTGAATCATTGAGTGTGGCTGAGTTATGAGAGCAGGATGGGTCTGGCTCTTCCTTCACAGTGTCTAGACTAGATTGTACACTCGTGACAGCCATGGTAGCTGGTGCAATAGCAGGGAATAATAAATTATATGGCCAATTGCGTGGAAATTCTGTGTTGGGGAGTCTGCGTGGTGGGTACCTGTGCTCTTCCATCTTGCTGAAGTATGATACGGGGTGAAAATGGAAGACTGGATTATGGAGATTGGACGACTGATTTATGTAAGGATACCTCAAATATTAGGAAGTGTGCTGATAGTTGCTCTGCCTCGCAGCTGCTAGGTAAATCATATAAGAACACTAAAAAGGAAGTGTTTATGTACCAACAGCCATAGTCCCCTACTTGCAAGATGAATTTGTCAGTTGAACTTGTATCAAATTTGCTGACTTTGAAACACCACAAGATAAATTACAGAAATTTGATCACTGTAGTCATCTCTCTATCTCCATCAATGGCCATCTCGACAATAATTCCATAAAGTGAGCTACTTGCAATTCAGATTCTCTTTTCTGTTTCATGCATTGTCACTGGCCAACATATTGAAACAGTTCTTTGATGTGAATAAGTATGTAATTGTCTTTCATTCCACTTTTGATAACTATAGTCATCACTCTATCTCCATCAACTTGACAATCCCAGATTGAATTCATAGAAGCACTACCTAATCTATGATAAACTAGAGAAATCTTGAGGTTTGTTATCATATTTTTGTTTGGTTGTTCAAAGGAATTCATCCATTTTACATGCTCACAGTCAAACTTCTTGGATTTTTTGAACTGGGCGCATTATACTTCATGGACAGATTGTAATCAACTTGATGACTTTCTTTCTTACGCTGATTCAACTCAGGAAGGATCCCACCCAAATTGACAGAATCATGTCAATCATTTGTTTGAAAAAGAAAAGGATTTTTGATTTCAACTCTTCAAGATTCAATACTTGATAAGCTTTAGGTGTTGTATGATTTTGATTTTGATTTTGAAAAGTGGATGTTAATATCAAATGATGTTCAACTCAATGTTTTCGTTTCCATTTCGTCATTCTGATTTGCACTGGATGCCTTAGTACATAGTTGATGCTACTGAGGAGTACTGAAACAGTGATGTAGGGGGGTTGGGATTTTACATTAATATCCACTCAAGGAAGTTTATGTAGTGATACTTGGGAAATGTAATGGGAGTAAGATTGAAAGAGTTAAGAGAGTAAGAAGTTTGAGAGAGGTCGTAAGATGTAAGCTAAGGGAGTAATAATTATATGCTTATACATATAGCTATGCTTATAATATTATTTTTATCATTTAGATTTTTAACTCATTTTCAAATTTGATTCATCCAATCTCAACTCAAACACTATCGACTTCGACTTCAACTTCAAATCCTCAACTTCAATCTCAACTCAATCAATCATTGTGCTGGCTTCCTTTTACAATAATATGAATA
>KZ119982.1:0-13151 GCA_002157025.1 Melampsora abietis-canadensis | reverse complement strand
ATTACTTACTATTCCTTTGATATCCAATAGTTATAAGTAATCAGTATCAGATTCTACGTAACCAATAGAATCACTTGTCAGGATCCCCTTTAGTAAGTATTGACTAGGCTACTTCCCACGGTTATTGAGAGCCACCCTGACAGGGCTATATGCATGTAGTACCTGAACACTTACTTGAGGATATTACGCTGGAAGATGTCAGCCTGGATACTTTCTATGATGCAATGGAGCGTAGCAAGTCTGAACCAATCAACCTGCACAATTTCTTACCTACCAGTGATGAGGAAATTCACATCAAGTTAGCAAGGACAACTCAAATAGTCAACACCCTACTGGATTTAGTTTTAGACAAAGATTTAGCAGCTTACACTCATTTTAAATCTCATCTCAGCTCATCACCACCGTCTGTTGATCCCATCAAGATGTATGACCCTGAGATATATATGCTAAAATTAGTGACTGCATCTGACAACTCTGCAAAAGGTATTGGTGAAGTTCTCCAACAGCTTATTAAGCAGCTAGGTGTGGATCCAAAAGATTTTGCTTCACATGTACAACAAGTTGAAGGTGACCTTGGAACTGTACAAAACTTCAATGCTGCTGAACAAAAAAGGTATCCGGCTGGACATCCTGAAGAGAGTCTAAGAAATCTGATGCGCAATCTAGCAGGATCTCACACTTTGTGGAATATACCTGGTGCAATTGTGGGCGTGTATATGGGAAATCCAAAAGATGCGAACAATCCTGGGGTTTATTGGATGTCAACAAGCTTAGGAATCAAGGCTGATAAATTACTCAATAAGAAAGACTTTGGAGTGTTGATGGCAGCTGTGCATAAAATCCATTCTGCAACATTGGCTTTCATACTAAAGTTTGTGAATATACTTCTTGGTAAGTTCAGGCACATAAGTCTAACTGGGTGATTTCAATTCTTCACGTAGGGAATTCATCTCTTCAAAGGGTCCAGGGTTTGATCTGACCAATCCTGGTGTTGCTCAATGCTTGGTTGATGAAGTATATGATGACTATTTTACTGGTGAATTCATCATCAAGTCCAAAGAATCCAATGACAATGCTCTCTACAATTTACGGTTGAGATTACGCGACTTTTCAACAGTAGTTGAAGCAGATCATGCTATGCGGGCTGGAGATGTTGGACGCCTGATTTCGATGTGGAAAAGGTGGCCATCTTAGCACAGGGTATAAAACAGCTATCTGCGTATGCAATTCATCTCCCTAGGTATTTAATGGTATCAGAAGTATATCTACCAAAGAAATTTGCAAGAGTGATCAAACATTGTTTATTAATCCCTTCCTCTGGTCGAGAAGGTCACTGGGTTGCTAAAGACTTTTATCTTGAGATCCAGAATTACTGGATCAAGTATTTTTACAATAACTCTGTGAGGTTTATTCCATTCTTGTGCTCATTGAATATGCACTTTACTCACCCGCCATATCTCTGAGATTTCTCAGGGAAGAGGGACTGATCTAGACACCCTGATCGAAAGATTCTCGCTCAACATTCCATTAGTAAGTCTTTTTCAGTGTAGAATTATCATTGCAAGTTCTTTAAAGAGTTCTAATTTGGTCTTCCTTTGCATTTTGAATACATAGTTACGAAGCCTGATTCACCAGCTATGCTTGAGATCAGGTCTACAGCATGTATATCAAAATAATAAACACCCCATCAAACCAGATTCGTTAACACAATTCATGCACATGGCTCGCGATCATCTGGCAGACCCTATATTGATCAAAACTCAGCGCGACCCTTCAATTCTGAACCCGCTCAATGACATTGAGGATCAAGGGATTGAACACTTTCAGACCTTATCGCAGAAAGAAGATTGGGACAACCGTCCTTGTCGATTTGGCTGGGGCTCTTTACTTGGCTTGGGAGTTGCAAACGAAGTTGAAGAAACTAGATGAAATTAGTGCAAGTGATCTCAAATGACAGGATGGGAGCAACACTCACTGAGAACTTTTCTATAACCAATCACATATGATTGCTACTTTGTAACTTCATACGTAACTTCTCTTTTTTCTCAGCTTTGCGCGCAAGCTGTAACGCTTCCTCATTCAATCTCTTTTGGATTTTTTCTTCATTCTTGGCTCTCTTTTCGGCACGAAGGTTCTCTTTAGCGTGTTGTGATTCTTCGTACGCTGCAAGGAGCAGCGCACCTTCTTCATAGGCTGCTCGATTCCAAGCTTCCTCTTGAGCTATCAAGTCAAGGTGTGATTGATAGCTCGGCGAAACCATCCATTGCTGAATTGTGTTCTTAATTGATGTCCAAGTCCCAGGGAGTGGCTCGCTCCCAAAGATACCTCGGAGAAACTGGCCAAGAAGCATTGATTTGTAATTCTTGACCACAAGCCAAGCATGATCACTACTGAAGATTCTATGTACGTTTAAATTTGATCCGTCAGGATAGTAGGAGCTGAAGACATCGTGAAACGATTTGATTAACTCAGTCGCTAGGTTAATCATGGGTAATGAGTGCCGAATCGGATTGCTAGTGAGACACGGGATAGGTCGTCTATGTGTATCCTTTGTTCGCAGGGGCACGATTTTGCGTGGGTGCAGGAAGCTGGCCTTGGGAATTGGCATAGGTACTGTTGGTTGATTGGTCTGGAAGTTTTCGCGATTTGCGGTTTTCAACGCTTTGATGAGTTGAATGGCACCAGAAGGATCGCACGCAGAGCATCGGCAAGGCTTCATTCCTTTGGCTTCTTGCCGAGCCTTCTCTTTGCCAAAGATTGGATCATCTGATGATAAAGGGATTCTCCCATACCTACCATCAATCAAAGATGAACAGTGAAAAGGTATTCAATAAAAAAAGAGACTAACTTACAAGGTATCACAGTTGAGGGCGACTCGAAGACAAACAGGAGTCACTCTGAATGCATGCATTCGATCATCGTCACTCATGTCAGCTTGTTTTTTTGGAAAATCATCAACACAGTTTTGCCCGATCAATCGGTGAGGTTCAACAAGGAAGATCGCGAGACTATCTTTTGAACCTCTTCCACCCCTTCCTGCCATCTGTATCATGACATCTGAATCCATCACACCCATTACAACAACCATCTCAACCTTGTGCCAATCTTGACCAAGTCCCAAAGCGGTCGTTGCCGAAATGATGCAAAAAGATCCCTCCCCATATTCCGATGAATTTATCCTCAGGGCCTATCGGAGAATTGTAGGTTCGGCAGCAGCTGCTGTGTCCATCGGNCTGCTCCAGTTGGCAGGCCACGAGCTATATGGACCTGTTGTGAGATTACCAGTGTTGCGTCAACCTGACCAGAGTAGATTATAGTTGAAGCGAGATCAGAGTTGTGAACGTGAGACTTGTGTGGAATCAGTTGATCAGCTATGTCCTCAGCGGTCTTCAGGGGTCGAGTGAGATACATTCGGATCATCCGGATTTCAGGGCGACAGAGCTCGCCTTGAATCAAATTTCGGTTTTGAGGGGTAAGCTTCAGGCTATTCCAAATTCGCTCAAGTGCAATGGGTCGACAGGTTGCTGAGAGAAGTAAACAGGGCACTGTGTCAGTCGCACTCAGAGTTCAGCCAAGATCTCCATAGTGTGATCTGAATTCACAGACATCGGCAAGTTGGTTATGACTTTGAAGCCCTGTAGTCATCCCACTTGCCACAAGCCCCCATGAATATATAACATGAGCCTCATCAACAACCTTGGGAACTTGGTGTTTTTGAAAATCAGTCCTATAGTATAACTTTTCAAACTTCTTGCTGTTTAAAAACATCTCAGGGCTCTGAAGATTTATTTGAATGATAGGAGTTGAATTTATTGACAATGCAAACCAACACTTATCAGTAAGATGTTGGTAGATTTTCAGAACAAAAAATGAGGTGTAAACATACTATGAAGATCACTCGATAATGATGGTTCTTGAGATATGTCCATACATCGGCATCCGAAGCAGTCACCTTGGTGAGATTAATTCCGGTGAGTCTTAGTGGAAGTTGAAGTACCTAAATGATTGTCGCAAACACAGAAAAACAATATCAATAATCTACATAATTTTCAATTGAATTAGAATTAACTTCAACTGACCTGATTTCCAAAGGAGTGATGACAATCATGACTGGAAGCATACTTGTGGGATACAACATCAAGAATCCAATTGCAATAGACGATTTTCCGACCCCGGTCGCAGCGAGAACAAATGTGTTGAAGCCGTTGACAAGACTGACGATTCCCTTGACTTGTACATCTTTTGCTGATCTTCCGTGGAAGTTTTTGCTGAATTCAGCCTTGACAATCTTGCTCTGAGAACTCAAGGTGCCGTTCACAAGAAGGGGCAGCAGCATTGGTTTAGTTATCGCCAGATCGTACGTGATGTCTTCGTGATTGAATGGAAGAGTCATCTCTTTCTTTCAATTTCGAAGATTCATCACTTCAGATGATGCTCAGGGCTACTTGTTTACTAAGGATGAACACTTGAAGATATTCAACAAGTATGATGATCAATATAATTGGCATTGATGGTCCAAAGGATATTTGCTCTCATCTCGCCCATAATACCACCACAGCTGTATCAAAATCATGGTTTACACTACAGATTTGTGTAATCCGCAGTCACCCATTGGATTTCTGTGGGACGGTGTTTTCCTCATTAGGGAATCTTTTGCAGATTCTTTTTGGAACATTGTGAACTGAAGGATCTCTTGCTAAGAAGCAGGCGCTTCTGCCTAACCACTTTTCAGAAAGTTTGGTAAATGGTATTTTGATGAGGAGGAAATCTTAGTAAATCCCATTACCTTCCGTGCCAAAATCCACCCCTTTCAGGTAAGTCCCTTGTGCCTCGGGGATCGCTTGCTATCTTAAACCTCTGCACGAGGGACTTAGTTAAGTTAGTTTAGTGTGGGTGCTATGGTTTCAGTGTGCAGTGATCAATCCTTGATGACCAATTATACCTCCAATCATACTCCCCTTCTCAATTCAAGGGAAGTTGATTGATGTTTGCAGTGATTACTATGAGACAATGATGTTATACAATTGCTTCCTCATCTGACAATCTAATCATAACTCTAGAGATTTCTCAGCCTCATTCTCTGCCTCAAGAACCCCCGGGTCCAGATCATAATATGCATGTCAATGTGCTACAAGGATATTTACATGGTGTGAGCTAGGTATACCTGTCACATAACACTTGAAACATCCATGCTCAAGCTGAATGTGGTATATTATTTCACTTTCTCAAGGATCTGAATCACGTGCTACTTGTTCTAGAACTTCAAAGAAGAAGAGAGTGAGTATCATATTTTTTCTCCCTGTTTAGCATTTTCGCACTAACACATACCCATTTCAGATAACCCATGTGTCACAAACCACCAACAAACCTATTGGTATGCTTAGGACTTCCATTTGCCACCCCTCAACTTCAACTGGTGTTATGGATTCAGATGTGTCTCCCCAATTTGACAATGACAAGAAGGATCTGAAGGATCTGTGAAATTCCCTTGTGATGTTGACCACGCATTCAGGGGATCTCATCACCCAGCCAAATCCCCCAAACCAAAATGCAACCAAGATAAAGCATGATATCAATCTTAATCAAAGCCAAACTGTCTCCTGTAAGGTTACACCTCACAATCACAGGTGTGACAGGTGTTATTAATTCACAGTAGAATTATTGTACAGAACAAGTTACATTTTTGTTTCTCTCTCATCCTCTTCTTTTATTTCTCTCAAGATAGTTCTTGTTGTCTATGTCTGGGGTGTTCTTTGATCTGATGTTTAGTTGAGCTAGGCCCAGCTTTTGCAATACTATCTAAGATCCTAGATACTCCTGGCTTTGTCATTTGGGCACTTTCTCAGTGTAGCTCCTTATAGGAGCTTTCATCTCCCAAAAGCCAGAACAAAAAGAGAAGACTGAAATAATGGGCCTCATTGATTTTCCTGACACTGATTGTGTGGAGGTTGGAAACTTTGGTTAGGAACTTTGATTCTGTCTGTGTTCATCCCTCACTGATGATATTGAAACATGTTCTGCAGTCATTGGAAAAGATATTCTACCAATCTTGTCAACCACTTTGATTGGAAAGAAGAAATCTGGCGCTGATGTCTTCAAGGAAGAAAGGGTATGTCAAGAGCATAGTAAGTGTTGAAATCTCGTAGTGCTTCTACACAAAACATCTATCTATATACTAAAAGAAATGTTCTTCCCAACCATTGCTACCACCCAGCTTTCATTACACGGCACTCACAGTACCCTTTACCTGATGTAGTTCCCTGATATGTTATACTTGATACTGATCCTCTACACCCAGTTCTGATTCCCTCTACCTGATACTTCACATGATCCCCTGACAAGCAGGCCTACACTGTTGCAGTTGGCTCAGTACAAACAACTAGACCCCCTCCTCCGCTACATCTGGTCAGTACCGACTCATTGTAACGCTCCTGAAAGAAATTCAGAATCTCCCTTCCCTGATGCACCTATCAAGTTGATGCCACACCTCTTGTCAGCCCACTTCTTCCTGGAAATCCCTCTTGTGCTACCTTATTTCATCATGACATAGCCATCCTGGTTGGCCCAGCCAGTCTGTAATGGTGCCTATTCAGATTATCTTGGGATTTTACAGTTCCACTCCCCCAGCCTCTCTGATTTACTTGTAACCATAATGGACAGCTCATTACCCACCCTATGAACTCAATACACTTTCTCCCAGCAACTATCAATTTGAATCTTTCCTCCTGATTTGTGCAATTGATTACCAAATGCTTAACTCAAACAAGTTTTAACCTGATCCAAGAGATATCCTTAATCTCTCCCATCAAATTAACCCAATCAATTTTTTTTGATCCTAAATATCACCTTAGATCCTAAACCAAATCCAGTTCATATTTCTCAATTCAGAACAAGAAGAAGAAGAACAAACGGTTTCATCTGGATTGGGCTTTGTGGTCGGATTGGTGAAACTGTTGTCATCTTATTTGAGGATTCTATTGCTTTATCCACTTACTTGGATGATATTTCATTGTCCATGGTCAGCTAAAATCAAACAACAAGACGTGGAGGAAGATGCATGTAAATGGGTTATCAAGGTTCCACGAACTAAGAGAGGTGTGTAATTGTTTTGATCAATGTTTAAACCTACCAAAAAAACTTCAACAATTTTATACTGATTTTGGGGTTCTTTGATAATCATAGGTTTTGTGAAGACTGAATGTCCAAATCATAAAATATCAATCATCAACTTGCCAAGTAATCTATACTCCTTTTCAAGATACTTGGCTTGTGTACAATCTTCTACTGAGTATTGTTGTTTTCAAAATGATGATACAATCATGACTTCTATTTGGACTATGTATCATCAATTCAAATCGGATCCTAAACAAATTGTTGTTCAATCAGATCAAATCTTTTTGATAATGTATGGTGATGAGTGGTGTTTCAAATGTTTCTCATTCTGATAACCATTTGGATTTTTGAGTTTTGTTTGACTGATCTTGAACTCTTTTCCTTCGGATGGATGATATAGATCAACTTGGTTTATTGCACACTTGTTTTGCTTGGTTAGGACACAGTTCATTTGTTTCGAAACAAATGGTCTTGCAATTTTTGTAAACCGTTTTGTCACCTGGTCTTCCAGCTGATCATGTGGATTTAGATAAAACATCAGCTCTTGCTATAACTTAGGATGATAAGAGAAGTTTAAAAACATATTAAAAAGACTCATCTTTTGATAAAGATTGTTCTTCTTAAGGATACCTACCAATGGCTCAGCAAGCCATTCACATTTATGTGACCATGCAATAAGCTTGCGAGCTAGGTGCCGTGTTTGATAGACCCAGTTTTGATCAATGTAGGTGACTGAAATACCTGAAATGCATACCAATTTCCATGAGTTGTCCAGACATCTTGAGAGAGGCAGATAGTTGTATTGAGTTCCTATGAAATCAGATAGTAATGTGAGTCTATAACACAGGCACTGAGTCAGTGAAAAGAACAAACCTTGAGTGTCTTCATCACAGATTGACTGAGTGAAAGGTAGGCTCTATGAGCTTCCTGAGCTGTCCAGGTCCGTATGTACCAATGGGTGTTGGTGTTTGAGTACTTGAAGGCAGCACGTAGGATAGGATACTGCAAATTTCTCCACAAGAGAGCTTGCCAAAGGACCCAAAATAATAAAACTTGATCTAATACCTTATTGTCAAATTTCCATGTTGACTGGACCACGGCTTGACCCTTTCCCTTTAACCTTCTCTCATACGCAGTTTCTGGTAAATTGATTCCTGAATCAATTGCTTGAAATTGTGCTTTACAGCTAGGATTACCCAACTTCAAATCTTGCTTTGATTCATCTCACTGAACCTCAAGGTTCTTGGCCGTATCAGCGTGGTCTCAAACATGTGATCCACACCATAAGCAAGGAAAATAGAGAAATGGACCTTCAGGAGGCTTTAATAAAATTTTTAAAAGAGAACATCAAAAAATTGTTCATATTAAGAATCAGTGAAACCTTGACTTACATTATTTCCACCTTGTATGGGTGTATCAAAATGATCCAACACATTGGCAGACTTTGATTTCTGCTTTTGAGGCTTGATTTTTTTATTTTCCTTGTCTGAGTTTTCTTCAAGTGACATGAGTTTGAAAGATATTGGTTGAAGTAGTCTGGTTTGTTTTCAAAAGATCAGGTCAGATTGGATTTGGGAAAAAAGAAACCCAAGGAACTTACCGCTGAAGTTGATTCCACTGCATTGGCAAGTAACTGTTTCTTGGTCCTACATTTTTTTCACTTGCTGAGAATCATTGCCACAAAGACTTCTGGCGGCTGTGCAATTGGAAGTGATCTCTTTTTTGAAGTTTGCTTTGAAGTATGAGATGAATCAGACTCAGCAGCAGATACACTTCATGATGGAATTCGAGACTGTGTTGATTGACATAGTATGATTCATTGAGTTTCTGAGATATTGGACTTGACAGACGGCTTGTCTGAAGAATTTCCTGCATCTTCCAAATGTTTGAACAATGAATCTTGTGGATGCTTCTTGGTAGACGGCATGGTGTAGTATGATCGAGAGAATGTAAGATGATGGAAAGAATGTGAAATCAATGCTGATTTGTGCAGGAGTATCATATGGTACTGTAATCTCAACAGTGATACTCACGATACTGTATATGAAATTTGCCTTTTCAATACTAGTATTGGGTGGTATAGTATTGGGATATTGTTACTGAGTGGTACTGTACTGTGATAGTATAGTAGAGTTGCACAGTTGTTATAACACAATTATTGAAGAAGGCAATCTCCACAATTTAAATGAATTATAAAGTTTGTACTGAAACACAGATTGAAACAATGATCAAACATCCAATTTTCCTATGACCAACTTTTATTTGTTGCATTTCAAACAAAACCACAATCAAATTTCAATTACATTAAGTATAGTCTACATAGGTTTAGGCGGAGGTATATGTTTAGGTCTAGTATTAGGTCTAGGTCTAAGTTAAGGTTTGATCTCAGTTTTTCTGATTTGATGAAGAGGAAGAATCATCTTTTGCTGAGTAAAATAGTGATAAATCTTATAAATTGATGAGTAGAAGATCAATAATCAACACAGCAGTGATCATGAGAGATTGGTAAGGCACTGGTGGCAAAATTGAAGAGCGTAGAAGTTGAATCAATGATTGCATCACAGATATTTAACAATATTTTAGTCATCTTTTGTGATTTTGAAATCTGTTCACCAATTTTAAATTTGTAAAACAGATATATAAAGCCTGTGTCTTTGTCTCACCTTTGTATTTCCCTTGTTTTTCATCTATCATAGAGGGTAGTTGAAATCTGTGATCAAGTCCCAGACACAAGTTTCAAGATGGTAAAAGATAACACTTGTATGTGAAGTAACTTTATTGGCCGGGGTTATGGAAACATGTGTGTAAAGGTGTACATTCAAGACAGCCCCATATTGAAGCAAGATAAGGCCTGTCAAGTGTGAATGTGTCTGATGGGTATAAAAGCCAAATGGCGGGCATGGTATTTCCTCCCCATCCACACATCCTTTGACTTTGCTCTGCATCTTGACAATCAGTAGTCCGCTAATTTTCTTCTTTCTCAACCCTTTTGGATAATTCAATGACTAATTGGAATATGTATTCGGCCTTATTCTTCTGTTGAGCTCATTTAGATAGACAAGCCCTTTTTCAAACACAACTCGAATTCAATAACACATAAACCTTTTTGTGGTATGTCATTTCCCTGTGTATACGTAGCACTTCTATGGCCCCTTGGGAATCTTCCTGGATGTTCATATATCTTGACTAGCTTGGTTTTGAGGTCCAAACAGAACGTGATGAATCCTGTCAGCCTTGTTGGAACCATTTTGCTTATCTGCACCTCCTCAGCAATTGCTCAAGCCACAACCATCAAAGCTGGTGATAAATTTGTGTCTTCTGGACCAGTAATTGAAGACTTGGACAAACAGTCTTTCAAACAGGTATATGTGACCTCCAGTTTTGGCCAAGATCAAGCAAATGAGGGTGAATGTACCCACGGCAATGATCCAGGAACATGTGATCTATGTTGCAGAATACTGCAAAACTGAGGTGTACAGACGTGTTGGCAGGCAGCCAACCATAAATATAAACAAATGGTACTCAAAGTGAGTAGGTAGAATTTACCTGCTTCAGAAACCTAATCCCACAAAAATACTGACAGTCAGAAGGGTTTGAACTTGTTCTGCTGCACTGGTTACCTACTTCCCAAAATGTTCAATCACTACTTCACAGGTTATCTCATTTCTATCTAAATCTGGCTTCTACCTTTTGAATCCACAGAATCAAAAAGTTTTCTTGGTATCTGATTCTCTTTTGTCTACAAACCAAAGGTTTAATACCAATTTATTTTCTCAGTCTTGCTTGAGTTTCTGAATTTCATTACTAGAGATATGACAGGTGTTGTCACATGTTTTCTATCCTGTTTTCAGTGTCTTTGAAATCACAGTTTTGAATTTTAGAGAATCCCCAAGGGAGCTTGTATTTTGTGGGCTCCCAAACAGACCCCCCAAAGCAATTTACAACTGTAGGGAGTCAAAAAACGTCTCTGTACAGCGGAGCACCTTAATTCACCAAAAACCCTCAATTGAAGCCTTTTTTTGAGCTTGCATCCATGAAAAATTTGTAGGTAGCTGTATCAAGTTCCAGACACAAGTCTCAAGATGGTAAAAGATGACACTTGTATTGAAGTAACTTTATTGGCAGTAGTTGAGGCAATATGTGTGTAAAAGTGTTCATCAAAGACAGCCCCATGTTGAAGCAAGATCATGCCAGCCCGGTTTGAATGTGTCCAATGGGTATTGCTAGGTGTACAGCCAGACCCCAGTGGCCTGATTGCAAACCTCCCCTGCAACATTTCTGGGTGCTCTGCCCATGTGGAGTTAAGGCACATACGTTTTCAGATGGAAAAGAAGCACCTCACAGATTTCTCAGTGTTGTGCATTGATCTAAACTCCAAAAATCAACGCCCTGCTTCAGTAGTTTCCTGCATACAGTGTTTGTGAGTCATGACTTGCGCAGCTAATCATAGGAGGTATTTAAGGACCCCAGAAAGCACCAGGTGAACTATCTGACAAAAAAGGAATAGATTGAGGTTCAAACAAAATGATTTACCAACAAACAAGGTATTTTTTGAGGGTTTTTGAAGCCAAAAGTGGTTTTTTGGAATTTGGACCTACCAATGATGCAGGTATGGTTTTGGCCTAGGGCAAAAGAAAAAGGCCAAAGACACACCATTTTGAACGTACATACCAACAAAAAACAAATGAATTTGTCTCTGGGCAAATTTTGAGGAGTTTTTGCCCTTTGAACCTACCAACAAAACCACAATTGTTCAAAGTCAACTTTTGGGTTTTTACCGCGTCACAGGGTATTGAAAAATTCTTTTTGCGTGGGTTTAGGTCGGATAGTTCCACTGGAGCTTCCTGGGGTCCTGGTATTCAGCTTTGTCATCTTCAAAAAGCCAGCGGGTCTTCTGTTTCAAACGTGACATGGTAGTGAATAAGCCATGAAATAGATGACCAGGGTGCCTACGGCATGGAACAGTTGAAGGATCCTGCCACCATGGTGAACTCAAGCATCACCCAGAATCAGGACCAAGTTGGGACCTGGATATTGGTCCATCACTGGAAGCTAGAATTCATAGATTCAATCATCACAAAAAAAATCAGAAGAAGAACGTACCAATTCATGCCTGCGGAATAACTCAACGTCAATCCTGCGCAATAGCCCTTCTATTACGGTACAGGCAATCATTCCTTCCTGGCTGACAGCAGGGAGTAGGGTCCAGTGAGACCGCTTGGTATGTTGCTGCTGGCGCAATGTGCATCCACCGTGCCTAGCCCAACTGGAAGTTCTAGAGGCATTGTGCCCCACAACCCCACCTCCATCTGCAAGGTAACTTGTGTTAGTACCTACCGTATGAACCAATTTTGGAGAAGAAACCAAATAAGGACTTACCAATAAACACCAGAAAGTCAGGTGGTATTCCAGCCACCAGCCACATGAAATCAGTCCGGGCTTCCAGGGATTGATTGGGAGGGCCCCTTGAGTGATGTGGTACTAATATCACAGCAAGGACTATAAAGGATTTGAAAGAGATTAATCTGTAGTAGTAGAAACTCTAGTACAGAAGTTGTCTTGGGACTGCCCTTTCAGAGACCTTCAACAAACTTGACTTTGTTGTTAAAGACTCTTGAGAATAGAGAAATATAACCAGGACTTGATAATAGAAGAGAAAAGCTTCAGACTTGATAAGGCACCAGTGAAATAATTTCAACACTTTTTTTAGTTTTATTCCAAATGAAGCTTTCAGCTTTAAAACACACAATAAAATAAATTTCTCTTATTTAAATAACAAGGGCAGTTTAAATGAACTAGTGAATGTGTAGTGATTTTATAATAATAAAAACAACTACCCTAAATCATAGATGAGGAGAAAGAGAAAAAAAGAAACTCCAAAAGTGGGACAAAGACACAGGCTTTATATATATGATTTACAAATTTAAAATTGGTCAACAGCTTGAGAAATCACAAAAAGATGACTAACAATTGGTGAAGAGCTATGATGCAATGATTGATTCAACTTCTACACTCTTGAATTTTGCCACCAGAACCTT
>MWRH01007012.1:0-14422 GCA_002157025.1 Melampsora abietis-canadensis | reverse complement strand
ATGCTATAGGCTTCCTCCAAGCCCGTGCCTCGGTAAGGAGGGCGTCAATGTCATAATCTTTGAGAGATAGCTGAAACTCTATCACCTCCGCCTTGGATAGAGATGATATGTATGTAAGATTGGTCGACGATTGGGGAAAGCCCTTTGGAGGATAGGAAGTCGGCTGGTCCTCCTCTGCCATTTCCCAATGCTTACCCCTATCCAATTCTTTGATGGCACAGGTACGTTTCTTTCCATGAAGTTGACATGTGTAATACAATTTGTCGAGGTGATGAAGATAGGTCCCAAAAGATCTTAACCGCCACGGTAACTTGAATCTGAATTGAGTTTCTGAACCATCAACTTCATCTTCAGAGTGAATGTCAAAATCTTTCATCATATCACGTAGCTCAGTATGCTGTGGAAAAAACTTGTTCATTGCCTTCTCCCGCAGGTCAGCAACCTGTGAGATGATTCAAAGTCGTAAGTCAAACATACAACTTGGAAGAAGTGGAATATCACAATAATATCACCTGACTAACCTGCTGTTTTGATCTCCTTTGAGCAGCCTTCTCAAGGGCTCCTGCCTTCTTGGCTTTCTTGACGCGTGCCCGTTCTGGATCTGTGGCCATCATGCTTTCATCTCGAATATCTGATCCATACTTTGACCGCTTGTTTTCATACCATCTCTCAAATATAAGATACTGGTTTTTGGTCAGCTCCACCCCTATGGTAACACTTGTCCCACTCTTGTAGGAGTAGAGTGCAGACGGCGTCGTTCCAGGTTGACTTTAAAGAACTATTCCAGTCAAAAGTACATTGTGAAAATCCAGCCAGCGCCGAGGCAGCTTTGCAAGTCTTGGCATCTTGTATGGAATACTTGAGCCCTGGATTGTTAAAAGGTATTTGAGAGGTGAATCTTGATGGTGGAATTTGGGAAATGGCTTGTTCAGCTGCATCGGTCTCCACCATTTGAAGGCGACTTTCCTTTGCGGTTGGGTGTTTTCGTAGATACCTCATGCGAGCTGCCGTCATGGATTGCTCAATCCATTTTTGTTTGGCCAGTTTGCGTTCCTCCCAGTTCCTACATTCAACAGCCAAAGGTGGGTCTGGAAAACGGGCCTTGTCTTTGGTACTATTGCGACCTTTGCGCTTAATACCGATGAGAAGTTTGACGTAATCTAGAATAGTGATAGAGATTGCGTTGTATTGTGAAGGGATATTTTTAGCTTGGGCGTACTTTTCTATTTGACTCTCACCGTGCCTCTCCTTTGGTTTCTTGGCTCACGATGATGCCTTCTTACGTGCATACTTGTGTCTCCAAAAGGTCGACTTCCTCTACTGATTCCTGATCTGAACCTGATTCTATGCTGTCTGACTCATGAAGTTCCGAGGAGTTTGAATCTGTAGATAAAGCAAGGTTTGAGTGAAAGTGCTTTTGACACAAGGTATCACGCTTCAAACACTCACCTGATCCAGAACTGTCTTCTTGATCACAATTTCCTGGACCGGAAGTAGGTTGATTGGATCTTGTCGGTTGATCCCTTTGAGGCAGAGCTGGATTACAAGTGTTTGAAATTCTAGATAGACCGGCAATGGATGGATCGTATCTTGACGGTTGATCCCTTTGAGGCAGAGCTGAATTGCGAGTGTTTGAAATTCTATATGGACCGCCAATGGGTGGATCGGATCTTGTTGGTTGATCCCTTTGAGGCAGAGATGAATTGCGAGTTTCTGAAATCCTAGATGGACCAGCAATAGGTTGATCGGATCTTGTCGGTTCATCTCTTTGAGGCAGAGCTGAATTACAAGTGTTTGAAATTCTGGATGGACCGGCGATGGGTTGAGTGGATCTTGTTGGTTGATCCCATTGAGACGAAGTTGAATGGAGAGAGTCTGACATTCTAGATGGACCGGCAATGGGGGAAATTTGCCTTGTTGATTGATGCTTTTGAGACAAATTCGGATGGCAAGAGGCTGACATTCTAGATGAACCGGCAATGGGTGCAATGGCTTGAGGCATTTGTGAAGTTGAAGCCCTTGGGGCATCGCTGTTACAACCATCTCCATTTCCTGACAGAGAGGCTTGATTGAGCTGAGGAGGGGGAAGTGAGTTGTTATTGAATACATCAGCCTGAGATGTAATTGATTGCCGGGGCGCCTTATTGGGGTGTTGTGATTGCCTCAAGGGTGAGAACCTTGATGTAACATGTTTCTTCTTAATGGCTACTTGAGGTAAGCTTGGAACACTTTGGTTTGGGAGTATTGAGCGCGGCAAGGGTCTAGCATTCGGCATAGTGCTTTTGAATTTCAATTCCGGTTCCTGTAATGCCGATTCATCTGAGGCTGGTAATGAATCAAGTAGTCAGTGAAAGTCATTTTCTCATGCACAGCATACTGGGGTCCGACTCACATGATTCGAGAATGAGTGTCTTTTTCTGAGTAATAGAAGTTTGTAAGGGATTGGCTCTTGCATCCCCAGCCTGAGATCTAGTTTGTTCGTGAAGCTCTTTGGTAGAAGGTACGCGGCATGAATTGAGAGATGTTGGGATACTTGCTGCAACCCGTTGATTTGATAGTTTTGAGCACTGTGATAGTCCCATATCTGGTTCGGGGGAATCCACTTCCATTTCTGATTCATCTGAAGCTGGAAATAAATCAGATAGTCAGATAGGGTTCTTGAAACATGATGTGTCAAGTTGGATCGGACTTACATGATTCGAGGAAGAGTGGTTTTTTGTGAGTACCTGGAATTCTTGAAGGACCAGCAATTAGTGCAGAGGGGTTTCCTCTGAGTATACCAGCCTGAGATTTGAACTGTTCCAGAAGTTGCTTGGTAGAGTCTAGGTTGCTTGAATTTGCGCAATTAAATGAAGAGTGATGGTTTTCACAACCAAATTCACAAGTTGGTTGGGAGAGGGTCAATCTTTTGACAAGTTAGTTCTTTTGCCAGAATTGTTGGATCCTGCACGTATGGGGTGCCCTAATGTTTCAGGACCACGCTGCCCTTGTGTTATGATGTGACCATGCAATGTTGACTCAGTAGTCAGTGAGTTAGGTATTGGCGATTCTGGTAGAGAGTTCAGTTGAGTTGAGACGTAAGGATGCCCCAGTTTCCGGGAAAACTTAGTTTCAAGCCGGCGGGGGGTCAAATGTTGAGTGACAAGCAATGGGTTGCGTTTGTTTGTTTTAAGTGGCAATTTGTTCGGAGAGGACATATCCACGTCCAACAAACGCACATCTTCTTTCACCGTGTGGTTTGGGGGAAGAGATGATGCATCATACATTGTCACATCAACTGTTTGTGTATTTCCTGGGGGGTTGGGCGCTAGAGATGATGCATCACACATCTCCACATCGTTTTTGTATGGTTGTGGTGGAGGTTTTGAATGTGTAGAAGGTGTAGCTTGTTGGCTGAAGTCGTCATAAATATGGGTTGAAGAATGTGAATCAGCGACATCAGATATAGGCTGAATGGTAGATTTTGGTACCAACATTAACCCAGATTGAGTGTTTGGTATTGAACTGTTGTCTGGAAAGTGAGGCGGATTCTGTTTGGGGGCGCTTGAATGGGAAAATTGACCTGACGTGCAAGAACTAGAAGAGTAGCACCTTGATGAGTCTGATTTATGCCTTGTTTTTGAGAATACGGAGGCGTGAGCAATTCCACTATTCAAATCAAGAGCTGTTTGTGTAGTTAAATTTTCAGATTTGTTCAGCTTTTGAGTGGACCTTGGCATGGTAGAGGTCGATTGTTGCAGTGAACGTCTTGAAATAGCATGATGACCATGTGCACCAGGAGGTATATCAGCGCATACGCTCCGCGATGTTGGTTTGTGAGGAGCCGTGTTAGTGCTCAGATGGTCATTTCTTTGAGAAGAAGACTCCATAGAGCGATTGAATTGCAAGTTTTCTTTGTTGCCTGAGGGTAGCGGTGGAGAGCCGAGGTCGTACCGTCTTTGAGTTGAAGTAGGTAGAGGTAAAGTAGATTGGGACCTTGGGCCCCTTAGAATTGAATACTCCTGGGAAAGTTGAGATTGGCGCCGTTTCAGGTCACACTTTGGTAGATTTGGGGGGTTTGTGGGCTCATAAGCAAGCTTGTTTTTCTTTTGGGGAGTGTTGAAGCAATCCAGCTCATTTCGTGATTGCTGGCTGGTGATACTGTTGCTGGACTTGGGCCGCCATGAACTTGCCTGAATCTTACTGGCGTCAAGCGTGCTATTGCCACTGAATAGTGTGTTTGATTGCAAAACAGTCGTACTAGCATCCAGATTTTGTGCTGCTTGGCATGAGCCAGAACCTCTATTTGAGTCAGAATCAGATTGAACAGTGTGGTGCACAGATGAAGAGGAGTGATCATGGTGTTTCATAGTCAAAGCCGGAGGTCCCGGGGCCTTTAGATTTATATGCTCCTCTAACACTTCGGATTGGACACATTCCAGGTTCCGCTTTGGTAGATCCAAGTGGTTTTTGGGCACGGATATGAGATTTTGTTCATTTTGGGAAGTATTCAAGTCATCGCGCTGTGCTGGCAAGCATTCCCCGGTAATGATGTTGGCGGACTGAGGGAGCTGTGAACTGTCCTGAATCTTGCTGCTGCTTCTTCCTCTAGATTGTGAGTTCACTCGTGAATGAGCCTCTCTTGTGTTCAAACAATTGTTTCTGTGAGAAGATGACTCCAAAGGTCTTTTGGTCAGCAAGGTGAATTTGTTGTTTGATTGTACCGGTGAAGCACTAGGGTGATCACTCCTTTGAGTGAAGGGTGTTGAGGTTATAGTAAATTGGGCGCCGGGGCCACTTTTAATCACATGCTTCTCTGATAGCTGAAATTGAGTCCCATTCAGATTACACTTTGGTGGATGAGGTTGATTTTGGCGCTGGGAAAAGGGAGTATCATTCTTTTGAGAGGCGGTGAGATTGTCTTTTGGCGAATTGGATGTACTAGCAGCCAAGTTGGTATGCTTCTGAGAAGAGTCTGTTTGTTCACTTGATTGAGAAATAGATTGGACGGCTGATTGAAGTGGAGAGAAACGTCTGCCAGAGTTAGAGAGCTGTGCGTCTTTGTTATCTGTGTTGTGGGTAGGAAACACAATTATTATGTCAGTTGCAATCAAGAAGTACAAAAGATTGGAATTGGTGGTCAAAATATCAGACTGACTATCTGAGACCTTTCCCTTTCCACTTAGGGGTGAGTTCACTGGTGAACAAGCTGTACTAGCATTCAAATTGGCATATTGTTGAGAACTGTCTGTACCTTCACTTGATTGGAAATCACGTTGGAAACCTGTTGGGAGTGGAGAGCCTGACTCCAAGCGCCTTTGGGTAAGTGGTGGTGAGATTGATGAAAGCTGTTGCCCTTTTCCTCTAAGGATGGTATGGTCCTCCAAAAGTTGAGATTGCCGCCGTTTCAAGGTGGATTTGAAAGGTGGACTGCAAGATGGACTGGGTTGCTGTGGTGGAATTGGATGAGTCCTAACCATATTAGCATCAAAAGTCAATTTTCAAAAAGCAAGGTCTGAAGCATGATTGATATGAGATTTGTATGACAGCAAATTGTTGGATGTTCTTGATGCTTTCGGAGAATTTGAACAAGCCGTAGTGGCCTCCAAGTTAGGTTTTGGAGATGAGATTTCTGGAGTTCCATTAGATTGAGCTTTTGATTACAATTCTTCTCTCAGAGACAAAGGACCGGAATCATAATTGCTTTGAGGGGGTGGTGGAGATCTTGTATTTGATTGAGGCCATGTCAAATCTTGATGGAGTTGATAGTCAAGATCAGGGTTGTGTTTGAATGTTGGGTGCAGAGGTGAGAGTGGATCACTTGGATTATAGCGCCTTCAAGTGAGCGGTGGGGAGGTTGAAGTAGACTGTAGCCTGGGACCCCTTAAAATTGTATACTCCTCCAGAAGCTGGGATTGAAATTGTTCAAGGTCACGCTGTGGTTGATCAGGCTTTTTTGCGAGCTCAGCTATTGGAATACGTTTGTTTTGCGGAGTATTTGATTGATTGGGTTGAGCTGTCAAGGCCGTCATGCATGAACTGGTGATACTGTTACTTCGGCTGGCATCCCTGTCAGCGTCTAACTTCCAGAATAGATTGTGTTATGAAGTTAGTTGCTATTGGGAAATTATAAAAAAAGAAGTGATGAGAGACTATGCTCAACTTGTACCAGACTGATGATCCAATAATACACTCTTTTCACTTGGTGTAGATTCATTCTCAAGCAAAACAGCACGGTCATCCTCAAGCAAATCATCACCATTATCCATGAGTAAATCAGAATAGTTGTCCTTGAGCAAATCAGAGCGTTCATTCTCAAGCAAGTCGGCATTTGAATCAAGTAGTTCATCAAGCTCTTGAAGATCGGCTAAGCTACGAGACTGGTCGCTTTGAGCTGTTTCAAGGATTCAAATAGTTATCTGGTGAGTTATTGGATGAAGGATAACACAATAAAGAGCATTTCAAGGGCTTACAACTCTGAGCCTCATTGAGAAACTGTGATCTTCTTTCAACTGGCTGCTGGTTTGAGTTAATTAATGGAACCTCGTCATCGTCAAAATCGTTTTTCCAGAAAGAAGACGGGTCTGAGTGAGTTGTTGAATTATAGGGAACTGGAAGGGAAGATATTGGGGGAATCTCGCCAGGAAAATTGAGGTACTTACTCATTCCTTGGGGCGGTGACTCCAACGCAATCATGTTGGCCGTTGGGTTAAAGAGCTCACCAAATGAGGACATTTGTGAAGTGCTTCCAAGATAGTGAAAGTGATTGAGAACAACATGCGATAAAGCCAAGAACAAGGAAATGGAGACTCTGAGTTGCTACAAAAGTAGTTGGGATGAGAACAAAACATCACCAGCGGCCCCTTGTTCTTTGGGCCAAACAATTTGGCCAAGTGGAACAAAGGAGTATGTGAATTGTGATCTTGTCAGTTATGTGTTTTCTTTTTAAGGCAGAAAGCTGGGCTAGAATCTAGGATATCCAGAGTCTGATGTATTTGAACTGATTTTGTTTTCAAAAGTGTTTACTGGAGATCAAACTTAACTAAGTCCCAAGCTGGACCTAACCACCATTTATTCTCCTCAAACATTTTAGTGTGAATCACACTTGGATTTGCTCCCAAAGCTTTAAAGATCTTGTTCACACTATTTGTATGGTTATTAAATAGTGATACTTGGTTGTTACTAAGAATTGTTTTATCAATTACGTCAAATCAAGGATTGGGGTCTCTACAGTTTGTTTGCTCCTGTTGAGGATTAAAACGGCACTAAATGCCTCACATCCCACTCTTTGAACAGAACCCAATGGATTGGAAAGTTTACAGGATGTAAAGTAAGAAGGAGAGGGACCTAAGGGGAATGGCTGTTTGTGAACTGCAAGTTTGCATCCGGTTCTTGACTGTATAGCTTAACGTGGGGTTTATACCAGGGTCAAAAGCTTTGTCTTTAACTCAGTTCTCCATTTGGAATCCTCCTGCAAATACTGGAAAGGGATCAAAGATTGGAATAACTGCAAAAAGACAGAACTGAATTTCTCAATCATATTGGCAATTATTGGCCTGATACAGTTAACAACTTTCAGAGCCCAGAATCTTTCCAACTGCTCTTGCATGTCAAAGAGACTGCATTTGTTTTGAGTACAAGTCTCACTCAACATCTAGGATATTGACTTCAAATATGTTGCAGTCAGAGATGAATGCGTCAAGATTTTTGAATGCTTGAATTGAAAAAAGATGATGGATATTAGGAACTGAAAGACTTGCTATGAACAGCTTGATGTATAGATAAATGTCAAGGCTACATACCGTGATCAATCAAGCCGCTTAGGTGAGCGATTTGATTTGTCATATCCGACTCTTCCCGCTGACCTATGACCTTGTCTTTCCATTTTTCAAAGCTGCGGTTGAATTTGCGGAGGTTTTCAAGCGCTTGGTAAGAAATTGACAAATGGGTATCAATACTCAACATTGAAAGACTTGAGATTTTAAAAAAAGAGGTAAAAGGGTCCTTACCAATGTTGAACAAGACTCTTATATTCAAAGTTTGCTCCTTCAATACTGAGTTTCTCTGAAGTTGTATGGCATTGATTTTCAATTGTTCAAAGTCAGCAATGAGTTTGTCGAACCATCCGATGGCTTGATACGGAATCCAGAAAAGATGGTCAATAGTCAGCACAGGAAAATTTGCTGGAATGAGCTGTATATCAAAGCAAATGCAGAATCCTTCATACCATTGGTGATTGAGGTTTTTGAATGGGCAGCTTCCTTGGGCAGATCTTGAGCTAAATATCAGGTTGATCAGTAAATAAAATAGACTTACCCAAAAGAGTTTAGCTCTGGTACAAACTCTCTACTACTTTTGTGCTCTTGGGGGAGACATCTACCCGGCTTTGGTTGGATAAAGGGCTTTCATGAATATTGGCAGCTACAAGTTTGGTATAAGTTTTGGAAATCAGTTTAGAGAATAGGATTTTTTGAAATCAGTTTAGAGAATAGGATTTTTTGAAATCAGTTTAGAGAATCTGGTCAAAGAAATAAAATGGAAAAACTATGACCACTCACCCAGATTATTGACTATGACTAGACCGGTATCAGGAAGCTTGGCGTCTGACATGATGTTTATAGAGCCGTAGCTATTTACTCCTCTTGGAACAAGGTTTTAACAGAGATATAAAAAAAGGATATCTGAGAGAAGCTCGTCAGATGAAGTTATATAGAGAAGCTGGGTCATCGCAAGAGGTGCTTCACTTAAAAAGAGACAAACAATTTCAAGTCAACGCAAGTGACCGAGCTGTGAATTTTAACATAGCTTGAATCGCGGTCAGACAGGGACCCCTACGACATTCATTGGATAGTCATATCATCTATCTGATCTTTCGAATTGGTTCTGAAAGGGATGGAGGGGATTTTAAACAAGAATTATGTCTCAGTTCTTCCTTTTGAATACAAGGTACACTTTGTCCTCCGCTGCATGTGATTAATGATCATTCCAAAGCCGAGCGTAGTGGGCAGTGAACTGGATAACACTCTATAACAGCTGGAACCGTGAACCATGAAGGGAAATCAATCTTGCATTGCTTTGTATTAATTGTTTGATCACGTCTGACCCGACTGCATGTTCACCCACACAAACCTTTCCTTGTGTTCTCAATATGTTATACATTTCCTACCCAATACTAAAATCATTCTTACAAGACTTTGATGTAGATCACTCCAAAGGAAACATGCCGTCAGTGAGACTGAAATAAAATACAATTCAAGCAATTTATGAGACTGAGAAGAAAAATTAACTTTGCGCCCTGTACTGCCCTGTCAGGCTTGAGCCAAGGCCTTGGCTGTGGACCTGCTGTTGAGATGTGAGTCATTGTGTGGTGATTTTTTCTGGATCTGGGTAGTGTAGGTAGATTTTTCCAAATTTTGAGGCCTTTGACCCTCTGTCATGAAAGATCATAGGTGTTTCTGATTTCACATTGTAGAATTCTTTGACATCATACACATCATGTCTGACTTAAACATACATCACGTGGGTGAAAATGTTCCGCATGACCAGCACCCTGTAATGCTTGGTCAAGTATTTTTACCTCCAAATCTACACAAATTCCTTTTTCTTAAAGATGGGTTTGAAGTGGCCGCCACCTGCGAGGAAGTCTTTCAGCTTATCACCTGCTTTTGTCCTTCAACGGATTTCACCGGAAATTACTTGAATCCAGAAACCATCTTTGAAATGTTCCAACTTCCTGTGTTCCCTTGGATTATTACCTTTGAATCGATGGATTATGAGACTAACATTATGCGATTTACAAACAATTTATACCAGGTGGGTGTTTGGTTCATCATGTATCTTATCATTGTGTGTGTTTTTCAATTTGTCCTTGACTCATATCTCTCTTTTCATACGCTTCTAGATTGAGTCCACCCACTCCGAGTCCAACTAAACTCCAGCCTATCTTGTTTGATTCCATGGTCAGTTCCCCATTAAATCACGAGACTACTATATAAACTCAGCACATTTCCTCATTGTCATTTTGATACAATTCAAGTAAAATTTCTTGATACATAGATGGGTAACTCATGTTGAAAGGGGAAGAAGTAATTGAACACGCAAGAGATAAAATAATGAAGGTGAACTTTGGAAGTGGTTCCTTCAGGAAATCAAAACAAATAGAACAGGTTTTCAAAATTCCCCACATAAAGAAAAATGTGCCCGCCCCTCTCCTCTATCTAATGCGCCCCACCCAACAAAATAAACACTATAACAAGATTGAATGATGCCTTTGTTAATTTTATGTAATGTTTTCCTATTTGATCATGTCGGCCTTTACAAGTAGGATATGATTTTGGCCCTATTAGTACTGAAAATTTGCCGGAAAAGTTCAGCTTCAATCCATCCTGATTTGGTGGTCATCCCAAGTTCCACCCTCACCTTTCCTCATCACAGATAGGTCAGGATTCCAATTACAAGATACTTGTGAGCTATGCTTGAGCTGTCTTGTTCTCCTGTTTGGAACATCATAATCTTTTGCTGAACTCTTCCAACGTAGTCAATACTACGGAAGAACAAGTCTCTGCTCTCAAGATTTCCCTCCAGGGTGTTGGGGAAAGAATTAGAAATATGCATCTCCTTGTTGAACAAGAACAGATAAAACGTATGTACCGGATCATGTTTCACCGTGGCTGATTCCAGATGTCTCAGCTTACTCTCCTTTGTATTGAAGCCAGCGCGTTCAAGAGTAATTTCCCAATTGTGGATCAAGTCACAAGAGATATTACTCAACTTCAGTCTCAGCTTTACAATGTAGAAGCTGAGTTGTCTGACTTGCAGGTCCAATTCAACCTCCACGACCAACACATCAAAGCCTTTGAGATAGTCCTTCAAAAACTTATAGATTCATCACCAGCTAATACGGGTATTGATCTTGATTTTGAGATAGAAAATGATTCTCCTGAGTGTGATTATCATCACCAAAACAATTGGGCTGAATCTTCCGGAAATATTCCTGTATTAGATCCACAAAATGGAGCTTGAGAGTTCTTTGCTTAATGAATGACAACTGCTGCAATTCACTCCAAGTACATTCTTCATGATCTCCATGTCCTCTGAGGTCCCTACCACTATTGACAGTAGCCACAAAAGCTTGCTCACCCGTATGGAAAATGGAGGGCAACAGGTCTTTGTAGAGGGAATTGGTTTCAAGAATGAGATATTTGAGAGAGTTCTAAAACAAAGGATAAGTCAGTGGGACAAGCTGGATTAGGAGAGACAAATGAAGGTGAGAAGCCAGCAGGTATACGAAAGACAAGGAGTTGAAAACCTATAAATTCTTGGAGGGTCCTATTCTGACAGTCTTTACTTTCCAGCACGAACCTCTTCCACTGACAGTACTCACCTTGATTCTCTTTATACTAAACCTAAGGAGTTTACCAAAGGAATGTGCTCATTGATCCTACCTCAGCTGAATTAGCACCGGTGACTAATACCTTGGTAATATTCCAAGGATCCAAAGTACAATCAAATGTGCATACTACAAGCATAAGGAGTGTGATCAAAAGGCAGACTCCAAGTAAAAGGCTTCATTTCTGCAAGTAACAGAAGAGATACTAAAAGAAGGAACAAAGACATGAGGAGTAGATTGGAACACGGAGGGAAGGTGCCACAGAGAGGAATTTTAAGGGCAGTTGAAAAACAAGAGTGTAGTTAATTGAAGAGGTTGTAATCTAGCACTTTCCATTTTTCTTCCTCCTTGTTTGAAACAATTTCCGCATTCCCTGTTTCCGTGGGTTTCTTTGTCAACAACTTCAACTTCTCCTCATACTCCTCCTCATAGGACTTCATCTTTTGACGCACATATATCTCCCACACCGCCTCCGTCATGTGCTTCTTCTTGCCTTCAAGAATTTGAATCCTTTCAACCAGTGACTCGGAGATCTGGCAAGAGGATCCAAATCAAGTTATTCTACATGTGGGGGGAGACACACTCCGACCATCCACGGAAAACAAAGAGGCGGGGTCAGAGTAGTGAGGTAACTGGTTGATCAAGTGTGGTACAGTCAAGCCAGGCTGATTAAAGTCTGAAGAAAAGAAAGGAAACAGAGATGAAACGTACTCTGGTATCCCAAACCATCTCAATAATGCCATCACATCCTTTGAAATCCACCTCAATCCCAAAGTCTTCTACAACAAAGGTCCCTCCTGTCACTCTTTCCTTTATATTGGAGTCCTGGACTTGGTGATGCTGTCCAGTGGTACGATCAATCAGACAGAACATTCCGTATGAATGGCGAGTATGATTGTGATTGTCAACATGTTCATTGTCACAAAATCTGTCATAAGTTATCACAAGGTTAGATGCAAATACCTGACCGTTGGGAGTATGTTGCCAATCCAGATGATCAAAGCCTGGTATGTTGGCTTCAGTTGCCAGCTTGATGTTGCTCTCAAACGCAGAGAAACAGAGAGTAGAGAACCTCTCTGCCCAGAAATCCCGGACTTGATGGAGCTTTGCCATTCTTTCACGGTCTTCCTCAACCTTTCCTCGCTTTTTGGAAGTGAAGCCGCTAAGGGCGTATGTGCCTGCACCACACATGAAGCCTTGAATTCAGTTTTTTAAATATATTCACAAAGACACTTGACTTACCTATTGATTTACCCGGATCCGAGCCACCTCTCCAGCTGCAACACCCCATCCACCCCCAATAAAGAAGTGCTAGGATGTAAAGGTGAATTGAGTTGTGGAGGGTGTTCATGTTTCAAGCTCTGGAGTGAAGAAATGGAGTTGAAATCGCAAAAGAAAATCCTTCTCTCTCTTTGGCGTTTATCTGTTTGAATTTGTTGCATCTGACCGCTAGTACTAAGGAGCTGTCCTTCTTGTAAATCACAGCTGTTGTCCCGGAGTTGATTTTGATTTTTTCAAGGTGATCTCCATGTGTTTGATTGTAGCGACTGTCTTGGAAGATGAAGGTAGTATCTCCGGGCAGACCTAACTTTGCAGAAAGAGACCGTTTAAACTGGGTTCTTCCAGTGTGGTGACAAGCGTAGGGTTGAACAATTCTAATCTCCTCTTGTTGGCGTTGACGGGAGCGCAGGGCAGAGGGCAATGTCTTGGATTTATAGTTCTCAACAGGGTATCCCGCGGCCTGCTTTTGCCAACAATTTTGCCCAGAACCCATCTTGGATGTTGAGTCAGGGCAAAAGCAACAGATGCCAATTTGATTAACTGGGCAGTATGCATAAGATGATACTAAGAGGAGGATCAGGGAAAGTCGAGGAAAGCTCACAATGGTGGTGCTTTTTGAGCATGTGTTTGATGTAGGTTTTAATTGGTGGAGAGAACCCATTGAGAGTAGCGGTAGGAAGAGTCAGATGTTAAACCTGACAGAGAGATACAGCTGAGGAGCGTACGGTCCCTCAGGAAGTTGAATTCTTAAAAAATGAATAGAAAGAAAGAGGTCAGCTTACAGTCAAATGGAAATTTAGAATGCCAAAAGCAGGAAGTTTAGAAGGTTCAGTTTGGAAAAGGGATATCTCACAAACGTATTGCAGAAAACAATGAAGGAAATGATAGATGAGATGTCGCTTTGGTCACAAATTCAGCGCTTTTTTCTAAGAGAAGTAGCTGAGGGGAGGATAGAGACGTGGATGAATTGTGCGAACTCACTTAGCTAGAGAAAGTAGAATGTGAGCCTTGGAAAGAAGTCCAAGATATTGACAATTGGGTGGAAGGAGTGCCACGTTGTACAATCCCAAACGTGGTAGATTTGGATTAAAAGATCAATCCAGAAGGCCCGTGGTAAGACTAAAGAGATAAGCAGAAAACAGAAATTGAGGGAGGTATAAGACAACAGAGGGCAGGGAAAGATTAGTGGGGTAGTATTGAGACAGGGAAATCTCTTGGAAAATAGGGAGCAGAATGAGCGTAAGATACGCACCAAAAGGCGATCAAGGTAGATTGAGGTTGCTCCACTGAGTGGATTAGCTTTTGCAAGAAATAGACTGAATCACCAGATAGCCGTAGGCCCTGTGGGTTTGTAGCACAGAGGCCAACAACGTATGGCAAGCGGCACCAAAGGGATTTTGATAAGAGATGGCAATTGGTTCGCAATTGAAGTCAGATTGGGCAAAAAAAGGAAGGGAAGGGAAGGGGCGTCAGGGTAAAACGAGATGGGAATGAGGCCTCTTTGAATTTGAGTTGATGCTGCACATTCTTGTTAGACAGTGGTAGCTGCTGCATGATTTATGGATGCGCAGCAACTGGACCCACTAGGTTTGTGATCTGCTAGGTTTATTTAATTTATTGGGTTATTGTGAATTCGAACCTATTCAAAAAGAGGCTTTGAATTTCTAGACTCCAGTTCCAGGCCGTGAACTGTTCAAATCGGAATATGTTGGTTTCACTACAAGAAACATAATCTTTTCCGGGCAGTAAAGAAAAGTGTTGACATAGAAAAGT
>KZ119978.1:0-12001 GCA_002157025.1 Melampsora abietis-canadensis | reverse complement strand
GCCACCGATCGGAAAGCAGGGTTTGCCTGGAGCTCAGTCAGTGCTTGTAGATTGGAGCTAACACAATTTCGAACCTAATGACCAGAGTGATCAGTAGCAATCCAGATAATGAACAGTGTCGAAGTTTTCCACGCACTTCAAGATAATCGTGATCAATTGCACGCCAGTAAACATCCCAATACTTATCTATCGAAGGTTGTCTGAATGGCCCTGAGTTCATGCAAACAAATCAGATTGATGTTGAATCACCATAGTGATAAAACCAAGCCTCTTACATGTCAAAGATCGAATCACAGAGCCGATGAATTGATGTGCTTTGCTAGCATCAAACGCTGATGAGTGACTCTCGGTCTCCAAGCCCATTACGACTATACTTGACGATGCGATCAGACAGATATTCTATAATAGTCAAATCGGGATACACTCACAATCGATCAAAACATGGTTTCTACGTGGATCTCGACCGAGCAAAAGGTAGTCGACACACATGACCCAGCTACCAAGGGAGTCGGGCGTGATACCATCGTATATAAACTTCAGTCGCTTCTCGAACCAACCCCACAATTCGCTTTGTGCATTGAGAGGCCACTGCAGTGATGTCAAACTGAGTTAGGGAAACCTTAAGACAGGTGTAGTGTGTTTGTGGCTTACGTGTTTAGTAGCTCGTAAAGCCCCTAGATCATAGAAAACAAACACAGTCGATGGATTGTTAGTGACTCATTTAGTAGATCACCATATAGAAAAGAAAACCACGTACCACCTATAATTTCACCTGCAGCCCTTTGTTTATGTCGATCAGCTGGGTCATCTACTAAAGCGTCCAGCGTCGGTAAAGCGATTGGCCAGATATCCTGACGAAAGATCTGAAAGATAGACTCTGTATTACAGACATCAGTCTCAGAACACATAACTCGACAAACTCGACGTACTCAGTGCAATCACATTATCAGCTCTACAAATAAGATGGCATCAGCTAACAGAGAAGCTTGAATTGATAAAAAGGTCAAAAAGACTCAACGATAGATAATCCCTGGACTGTTCTTGACTCAAATGAGCAGCCAATTTCTTCCAAAAGGTTTCCTGACATAAAGCTGTCTTGAATATTGACAAAGTCTGCTCAGATTCTGGATCCCAGATCATGTGACCGTCTTTAGGCGGTGGTTGATAAGCTTTGACATCTCCGCATATCAACCACCCTGTGGTCAACTGATCCAAGAAGAATCGTGGCCCAGCATCAAAGGGAGTTCGGATCACTGCCATGAACCTACAAATTGAAAATCCGCATTAGGCTTATGCAAAGCGCAAAAGCGAACAATTGATCTTACTCTTCATAATTCGGTTCCAGGGGCGACGGAAGCTGAACATCCATCCGAAGCGGATTATACTTAGTTTGAGTCAATAGGTCTTCCTTGGAACCAGCGGCGATTGTTCTCAACTTGATAAAATGCAAAATCTTGGTGATCGCATTGATGGAATGACTCCGCTTCGCTGGGAGATCAGATTCGCACAACTCATTGATAAAGTGCGAACTTGTCTGAGGATCTAATGGCTGTGATATGAGAGTGCAACAAATTTGTGTTAGAAATTGCGATCAAAAGCTTCCCAGCCCTCTATGCATCATACCTGATCGCGTCGAATAAGGTTCTTGAGTAGACGACTGGCATTTTGGGAGTATTTCCAATGTGTTGAGGCTTCACCCGCAATCTTCAGGAGATCCACGACCTGTCGGAACGATGAAATCATTTCAGTACTTGACATCATCAACACAAGATCTCTTGTGCAGTCCAACATACCAAAGAACGGTGACAGTCATCCCTCTCAATCATCTGCGCCTTGGTGAGTTTCTCCAAGGCAAGAGACACATCAGAGTCCATATGATGAATCAAAAGTTCTTGATCCAAAGCTGTGATAGCATTTGTTACACCAGGCGACACAAGCGAATTGTGAAGAGTAGCACTCTCAAACATTCGAACAGCGTGATGGTGAAGAAGGCTTGGGACCGAATACAATCAGCCATCAATTCACCACCCCGGATCAGCCGAAGACACTCACCTAGATACCAAGGCTTGGATAGACGACTTTGGCAAAGTATAGCAAAGGTCAGAGTCAGAAAACAACTTGGATAGATAGATCTGGTGCTGATGCGAACCTTATCAGAATGTTGACACTGAAGCAATCGTAGTACATACATTGCACTATACTTTGGGCGTTGTAAGCAAAACCTAGGAAACGTCTTGCCACCCAGCACATAAAGAGCACCCTTCATTCTATCGGGGTCGGTTCCTGGGTCCAGACATTCAAATAGGGTAGGCAAGATTATCGCACGGGTTCCATCATATAACTGGCCTACGTAGAATCTAAAGTCAGTAACACGATGACTAGGCAGCAATAGGCATGAGCCTTACAGATCGCTTCTAAAGATCGCTGCGCAGACTTCCGGATACTAAGCCAAGAAGAGACACAGAATTGGCACAAATCACGTATCATTTGATCGTCGCTCTTACTCCTCTGTAGCGACAATCTCAGTGTCTTCATACGAATAAAATGCAACAGATGTGCTCGTCTGACTTGAATTCATCTTATCGTCAGACATACGAAACCTTTTCCCGATTAAGGAAATCGATTTCGAACTCACGCCATACAATCCGCGGATACTCTTTCTGAACCTTTGTCACGCGAGCCTACTCGCAAAGTCAATGACCACGAAAATTAGCAATCTTCAAAACAGCTATGGATGAATAGAACTCACCAAGTTTTGAACAAACTTGTAATTTTCTTTGTGATATTCGTAGACCCCTCGCTCAAAAGGATAATCCAGTAAGATGCTAGACATGAGACTGACAATACATTGAATGCACTCGATTGTGTCTTCGAACAATGTCAACTTCGTAACAGCCTCATGGAGCACTTCGGCCAAATCTTCTCTGTATTGCTTCACGACAGCGTGTCTGGCGTCTGATGGCAACAATGGAATACCAGCTTGATATATGGGAAGGTCGGGCGGTAAAGTCGGAAGCGTTTCACTGTTTAAACTAATGAGCATGAGGTTTTGAACAGGAAAGAAGATGAGATAACAAACCCCCAGTCCGTAGTTGGTTCCCCTGGATGAACTGGTGGACCTGCAACGATGAAAGCCGCGATACCCGCAACAGTATACTTGGACAAGGTACATAATTTCACAAAGTGGCATTTTGTGTCGTGGTCCAAGGCAGGTTGTCTGATGAGAGCCCGGATTTCCTGCGTGATTGGTGCCAAGATCTCGGCTAAAATCGACATTGCGAAGTCAATTTCGGGTTGTGAGGCAACATGCCAACTGATCTGATGTCAGATACCCTGCGTCAGTTTCGCTCCGTCCCAAATTTTCTCATTTTCAAAACTCACCTTGACGTCAGTCACCTTATAGGTTTTACCCCACGCGAACTGATGAGATGACTTCATGGCTGCCATTACAAAGAAAGCAATCCTCATTAGCATATCACACTCTTTCATGATACATTCCGCGATGCATACCGGGGCTGTTCCATTCCTCCGGGTTCACAAATCGATGGTCGTTTGGGTATGTCTCAAGAAGAGCTCGCAAGATCGCGTAGATAAGCCTTGCGGTAAAAGTGAAACCTTTTTCTGATTTACAATCACGAATCAATAATTTAAGAAGGGACAAGATTCCATCTTGGTATTGTAATAGCTGTTTTGAGAAATATCCAATGAGTCAAGGTGCATGCATGTATTTGGTCACGATTCAGAGGTAAATGACTTACCGATGGACCAGAATTAGTAGTTGCACCGATCAAGATAGATAAGAACCAATGTAGTTCAAGATCTGAGCTCTTGTGAGAGCTGGTAGACATGGTATATGTCGAGGATGCGCCAGCTTCGAGTTCACTTCGGATCTTGCGATCACACAAAGGGTACAACGTCTGAAAGGTGATTTTATCGGCAAACCCTCTCGCCAGCGAGCTCGAGATTAATCCTACAATCTTGAGCATATTGAACCGGACATTCTCACAAATGTATGTCTTGAAGTAATCCAGCATCACAGGAAAGAGTTCGGGACAGGCCGCCTTACAAAGCTCGTCAAACGAAGCACAAAGGAAGCTGATTGTACTTTCTTCTATCTTCCCACCTGTCTTCTCCCTTAGACCACGAGGTTCAGGCAAGTTTTCGAAGAAGCTCATCACCCGTCTAAAGTACGTCAAGGCCCAGTCTGACAAAAAGGTCGATGATTCAAGTGGCATAGAGCTCATTTCGTCACGGTGGATACTCATCTTGATGTCAGCATTCTCGGGGGTAGGATGGTCAAGATCGATCATCCCTTGTGCTTCATCCAGAGTTGTCATGTCACTAATTTTGATCTTAGATACTGCTACCAAGACCAACATAGCACTGTGCATCGTTTTGGTGGGATCATTGGGATCAATACCAGGTAATAGCAGATCCAAAATTGTGGGCAAGTTACGAGCCCCTATTGGATATTGATTCGAATTCAACATACTGCCAATGATGGCAGACAAGGCACCCAAACAAGCGGTTGTCCGATGGGTCTAATATTTTTCCAAGGGAATGTAAGTGTTTTGAAAAGTTTCTACGCTGAATTTTCGATTTATGAAAACTTACTTCCAAGAGTCCCTCGAGTGCAGCAACCGAGAGTTCGACTATAGGTGGTACAATCACGGATGGTTCGAGATGCGCAACGATTTTGAGGGCGTGGTGAGTTAAGCCCGATGTTGTTCCATCTTTAGAAAACATCGACATGAGTAGAGCATGGCTCAGCATCGTAACAAACTGCTTCTTGATCCGAGCAGTGAGACGCCATTCGCCAGGTGTAGGACAATCGATTTTGGCCTCTTCAGTCCATCGACGAGCAAATTGCCAAGCTAGGTGCCTGACAAACTTGGCCAACTTGCTTGACCAATCTCCATGATTAGATGGATGGAAAAATGTCTCCATTGAGGTGAGCAATTTGGCCGTAGCATGCAGAGCGCGACATTCCGGCTTGTCTGAAGTAGAGTTTTCTGACATGGAGTAAACGATGATTGTTGCCAAGGATTCCAATGGATCGGAAGGTTTCAACAGTCCCAAGACTCGTGAGGTAGCTTTGTTATCTGCTTCGCTAGCTCCCAAAGAGGCCACCTGACCAGAGTTGGGTTCCACTGGCACCTCAAAAAACCGCACACATTGTGACATGATAAATGACCATTGCTTCTCGGTATAGATGCCTACGTGCTTCTGCAGACCAGTCCAAGGAGGCGAATCTTGAGCAGAGGCGATCACCTTGTTTGCTGCTTCTTCAAATTTCTCTCCAGTGGAAACCTCCTTCAAAAGGCTGACGAGCCGTGGATCACTGACGTTCGGGTCAATGTGTTTGTATGATAATCGTGCGAGTAAATTGAGCCATTGTTCGTCCCAGTGCTCAGTCTGGAAAGTGGCCCATAGTCGAAATATACTACCAAGCCAAGGTGCCGGATCATTCAGGGGAAGGAAGTGACACAGGACGGATTGGTAGGATAGGATGGAAGGGAAGTCTGCTCCATCAATTAATGGAACAACTCGTTCCAAGATCTCTAAGGTGGTATGTGGAGGAAAGTAGCTGTTGGCGTAGTCGGCTAATGTCATGATGCTGACGTAGACAGTGGTGGTACCGTTGGCACGCTGTTTAGGCCAAATCTCAGGGTGGAGTAATTTATAGAGTGGCTTCCAGTCTAGTTGCAATTCACGAATGTCCAAGTTTCGGCTTGACCTAAATCCAAATCAATACATTGAAATCAGTCTTGCGCCGATTTGGGACAGGTTCAAAGGCTCATTTTACTTGATCAGGGTGACCGTCGTCTTGATAAGCACTTCCGTCACTCTGCTTTCCATACCCTGTGAGCCTAAGGATCCACAAATGAGAAATGAGACTCGCTGATAAATTTCACTTTATCCAGAGAAATCTAGCTTACAAGCCAAGTTGTAATAGAATGCACCCAGTTTTGCTCTAACATGATGCTTCATGGGATATCGCAATTCCAGCCAATCTTCGAGTAATCCATTCCAATATACGAAACCACTGATGAATTTTTCAAGTGTCAAGATATATATACACTGATCAGTTTCCTATCTTCTAAGAATGTCCTAGTTACTAAGAGTAAAATGCTGACAACTGAAAGTCTTTTCCTGCTGCACATTCCATCAAATGTTTGATAATGATTTCTAGTTTTTCGTCCATATCTGCTACAGATTCAACCTGATAAGGTAAAAGAAAATCGCATAATCTTTCCTCTCGATTTCTTTCGATCGGAAATTGAAGGTGCTTTGGCACAAGAGATGAAGTTGTTATATTGGGATCTTCGAGACCATCGGGTTTTGATTTGGAAGACATCACAGATTGAAAGTCTGATGGTGCCTCTAGTTCGAGTATATCTTCATCGTCGGCTTTGTCCATTGGGAACTTGTATAGAAGGTTAAGTTGCCGCTCAGGAGGCTGATGGTAAAACCTTGGCGATCGAGAAAATTGGTCTGAAGTAATCTTGGAACGCGTCATCGATCATCAACTTCAGGGTAATCACACTGTCATTCATACCCGCTTCAGTCTGAAGTAGGGGTCGGATCGCAAGTCGACCGCGGCGGGATAATCTTACCCGGCAACATTCACTCCCACGGTACGGGTCAATGACGCGGCATCCCATGGAGACCGATGCGGCGCAGCTGATGATCGAAATGACGAGGATTGGCTGATGTAATCGAAACACTGTCATTGTTTAAGGCTTGATTATCAGTTTGGCTATTTCCGATTACCTCTTTCCACTTTCTCAACGATCATCAACCAAAAATGCCATCGACTTCAAAAGATGTCACAATGACTGATGCACCCAGTGTCCCAATCACTCCTGAGGTCATAATTGATCCTCCCAAGACGTTTGAAACTGGTCAGTCTATTGTTCTCTTTCAAATGAATCCTCACTTAACCATCAGACTGATCCGATGATACCTTTGACTTCACTAGAACTTCGCCAACAATTGAGCTTGTTATCTAAGGCGGTCGAACTATCTGAACCCAGGTTCACTTATCGGGTTCTTCGATGTCTGATGTCTTCGAAGAAGAAGTTTCAACAAAGCAGCGCTGAATCGGAGAATGCTTTGAAATTGATCATCCAAACTGGGTTACCTAAAAGTCAGTGATTCAGTCTCCATCCGAAACGTCTTGGATGTCTTTTTTACTAACGATATCTTATGGAAACCCAGATTCAAAGATCAAAGAGGTTCTCTTACCACATTTGAGTTCAAGTCAAGGTGTGGCGGTAGATAGCTCAGCCGATATGCAAGTGGATGGTGCTCCTTCCGGCCCTAACAAGACCCCAGCGAACGCTGCTTCGAAGGCATTGAAAGATAGTCCACCTCTTCCTGATTCGTCGGCACAACCCGAACATGAGATGTATCTCTCACTTCTCATCTTACTCTTACTCTTGTCACGCGGTCCCAACAATAATTTGATTGCATTCGAGCTCTCTGATCGATTAATCACTGAATATCTACCTCACCAAAATCGTCGATCCCTCGATCCACTTGCAGCCAAGATTTGGTTTTATCACTCTAGAGTTGCTGAACTCCTTGAGTTATCAGGCGAAAAACCTCAAGTGTGGGGCAGTTTGAGATCTAAATTGATGGCGGCTCATAGAACAGCAAGGCTTCGACGTGATGAAGATAGTGAAGCGACTTTGTTAAATTTGATCGTTCGAAACTTACTTGGACACGAGCTTTGGGAGCAAGCTGATCGGTTGGTGGGTAAGACTGAGTTTCCCGATTTCGGTAAAACCGAAGCTAGTGTGGGAGCTGGTGGGATGGTACCTACGGGTCAAGTGGCTCGTTGGCTTTACTATTTAGGTGAATATAGTTTCTTATTTGTGACAAATTTAGGCTATATCGTATGGAACTGACAGAGATATAATTCGTCACAGGTCGGATCCGTACGATTCAGTTAAACTACACGGAAGCTCATACTCACCTTCAACAAGCAATTCGACGAGCTCCTCCACCTCAAGTGGCCCCTGGTTTTTGGCAAGCAACTCACAAGTTGTTTGTTGTAGTCGAATTACTGATGGGTGACATACCTGACCGTGCGCTCTTCCGAGGTCCAGTATTGAAAAAGTGTCTTCAACCATATTTTGAGATTGTACAAGGTACGTTGAGGTGTTCTGATGATGGTCCTACCAAAGCCTATTTATTGACTATCTTTTGACTTTTATGTGCTTGGGTACCCGTACGTTACAGCGGTCAGAGTCGGAGATATCACCAAATTCGAACAGGCTTTGAGTGTACATTCTACTCGATTTTTGGCCGATGCGACTTATACTTTAATTCTCAGATTACGTCATAATGTCATCAAGACAGCCTTAAGGACAATCTCATTAGCTTATTCAAGAATCAAGTTGAAGGACGTTAGTCTTAAATTGAAGCTTGATAGTGAAGAGGATGCTGAATATGTTGTAGCGAAAGCTATCCGAGATGGAGTGATTGAAGCAAGATTAGATCGAGCTGGTGGATGGATGGTTAGTAAAGAAGTGGGTGATATTTATGCCACTAGTGAACCGCAGGAGGCTTTCCATCAAAGAATCTGTGAGTTTTACCGTCTTTTGCTTCCTCATCTGGATTATGAATAATAGACTTTTTTGCTCATCTGATTGTTCAATCTTCACCTTTTGACCTTTCTAGCCTTTTGTCTCAAGTTACATAATGAGAGTGTGAAAGCCATGCGCTTTCCTCTGCATGCCCATCGCAAGGAGCTCGCATCTGCTGAAGCTGCCAGAGAGCGTGAACGAGAGCTTGCATCTGAGATCCTCACAGGAGATTCTCCTGATGGTGATGATGATGGTGACCTTGGTGATGGGTTTTAATGTCTGCGGCTTAAATCAAATTGGACTTTGTGACCAGTAGTGATAATGGTGATGAATGATATGTGCCTTTCCCCTTATGAAATGTGAAGAAATTACAGCAAGGATGGGAATCATCAAGTATCTCAATCTTTGCTTCCCTCTCTTCAATGCTACTCTTGCATCGATGCTTGAAAGAGACCACATTGCATAAGACTCGGTTATGTTCAAAATCTGAGCTTACCTTAAACATTGTGGCTCGACATGATCGAAACTGAGGCTGGCCATAACGAAGAAAAGCAAACTGGGGTAAGGCAATGGGATGTCATTGTTGTTGTGGCAAAATCAGCGACCATGACAGCGTAGTAACGAGAAAGACTATTTGTAACAGGAAATAAGATTTCAAAGATAAAAAACCTGTGCACATAGCACACAGCTTGAAATTCATTGGGGTGTTTTTGGATAAGATCATATATTGCAAGTTACCTGAGATGGGGTCTGTAGTTATTGCAATGACAAGAATCTTGAGAAGTGAGAGTAATAATAAACAAACAAGATATTCAAAATCCAAGCAGCCTTTATAGAGTCAATGAAAATAACCTTCTTGGGTCTGTGCTTCAGATTCACACGGAGTACTCTCCTTATCTCTTCTTCTAGATTATGTCCCAAAACTTACTCATTGATTGGATGACCCAGCTTTTTGATATTGTCTGTGTAGACCTCCAGCCATCAAACTTAACAAAGTCCCTCGCCAAAGGCCCGGGGCTGAAGCGCCTTTGGCGAGGGACTTCGTTAAGTTTGTCCAGCCATACTCTATCAACCTTACTTAGTGCAACCTAATTCATGAATAGCAGATACATTCTGCTGATCACATTTTGAAAATGCACAGAATCTGTTGGGGTGACATTATTTTCATACTAAGAAGCTCAAATCAAACACAACATGAAAAAAAATGATTTGAAAAGGTCAAAGTGTGGATAGTTGACAAGTAAGCAAGTTTTGTCTTTCAGCCGCTGAAGCTTTGTTTCTCAAACCCATTGTCAACTCAAAAAACTATCTATTAACATTCACAGTAGCCATTATCTCCTCCCTAACAAGATTGAAATCCTTTTTCCGAATATCTCCCAGGAGCTAAGCCAATCAAAGCCCCTTACCAGTAAATGGTTCCTTGAGTAGCTTACTATTAGGATCAAGAGTCTTTCCTTTTTCCTTCAAGTAAGGTTCTAATTCCTTCACGAGGTCCTTTGGAGTGAAGTCGAGATGCTGAAGCAATCCAAGAATTGTGGCATTGTGAGTTAATTGTTCAAGCCTAGAGTATAACAGAAAAAGTTTCAAAGGAGCTCACCAAGAGACCTTTAGTGATTATACATCCTGCTTCATCCTTTGGATCATCACAACTCTTTCCAGCTGCGTTTGACGTATTTGGGCTAAACATCAGAGAGATATCAGCTTTGAGGGATCTAAAGTAGGGTATCATGGATGATGTCTTACGTTCCAGCTGGCCAAGTGCAAGAGAGAAGGGCCATGATTGGATCTTCGCCAATGTCCACCAAAGACTTTGCTACACTCAATGTAGCCTTTTTATTAATATTTGCAGCGTCCTTAGAAGCTGCATCCTAAGATCACATTCGAGAGACAAAATTCTTTCATCAGCCCTTATATGAAGAGATCAAAATACCAATCCATCTGATCATTATAGAGAAATTATATGTACTTGATGCATGATAATCCTATTTATTTCTGGGTTTTTGAATTTGTCAGTACAATCTTTACCTGCACATCCTACACATGGTGTGTTACGTTCGAGTGATGCAAAGATTATGCTGGCCGTCATTCCACGTAGATCTTTGTCAGCTTTAGCTACTGAAAAGGCAGTGTCTGCGATGAACTTCTTCATGCAATGCAAATTTGACTTGTCGAACTTCCCAGCACCTTCTGCGGCACCTTTATCACCCAGGCTGTTAACCAACGATGTGTTTTTCCATTTTAAAATCAGATATTCATGACGGCCATATTCATCTCCTTGGGGAAATTTGGAAGGTATAGGAAGTATACTAACAAAGAATAAATGGCGTCTACAATTCCCAGAGGGTTGTCTTTCTTGTAAAGAACGTTGACTAGCCTAACCTCCTGTGAAGACCATCCGGATGATAGATTGTTAAATCGACATAATCATGAGCTCACTTTTTCACACGAATCACTAAGACAGTACTATAACTTATAGCACAGCCAAGAAAAAATGATCGCGACTGACTTTTCCATGTCCCCATTCTTGTGGGATGACACGGCGAGTGAGCCTCCCCACTGAAGGGCTTGGATTGTTCTCTCGAGCATCTCTTTGGTTTACTTGGTTCAACAAACAGAAAACACTGATGATAACTTGCTTCAGGTCTTTCATTATGTTGGTTGTGCTTTAGGATGAAGTGATTTCAAACAGAAGAAATGAGTCTCGACTTATTGTCATCGAAGCTAAAAAAGTATAATGAATGCGAACCTTGAGTTTGCTTTGTATGCTTTTCTTTACAAGCACGACTTGTGGCGTTGCAAGATGTAAAAGTTTGATGGGCGATGAGATCAGTGTAGGTAATTCTCCTGGAATTTGCTTGGGATTGTAGTTGACTATGTAAGAGTATAAGAGATCGTGATTAAAAGGAGTGAGAAAGACCCTTGCTTTATAGGGATTGGTGATTATAATCAGACCACTGTTGTGTGCTCTTACGACCCCGCTGTCAAGCTACCACGCGGTGCAGTCAACTATCGACGAGATGTAGCGCTCACTCGTATAACGCTCGACTTCGCTACCCTTTAGTGATCATTAATCCCGTCTCCAACCTCGAACAAGGATAACTAGGATCCTCGCCAACGTGTTCAATTTTTTCTAAGCTGCGGTGCTACTTGGATGTAACCTGATGTAACCTTATCATCCACGAATCGGAGTTAATTGATCATATGATCCTTCGGATGTTCAAATCAGCTTCTCGACTCTGAGTCCATCGGCGAGACATGGGATTTGCTCCGGAGAATACTTCGAGCATATCTTTTTGGAAACCGATGTGAGGACACCCCCCCTTAAACTTAACAAAGTCCCACGCTCGCGAGTAGTCGAGCGAGGGACTTATGCCAAACTCGCAGATTTCATAAGCTCGCGGTTGAGG
>MWRH01006992.1:0-13131 GCA_002157025.1 Melampsora abietis-canadensis | reverse complement strand
CTGGGCTGTAGAGACAGTCAAGGCGCACACTTTTCATTTTTGGGCAAAGGAAAGTCAAAATCGTAAAAAAAAGTTTTGTTTGGCCAGTAAATTTTGGGGAAAAGCCCCGACGGTCTAAGTCCCTCGTTTGAGCGACTTGAGCTCAAGAGGGACTTAGTTAAGTTTGAGATCCCCATGCCTTGCTCAAACAGTCTAAGACTACCTCGCCTGCCAGGCTCTTATGATTCATCTCATCGATGGAAATTATTAAGCTTAACAAGCCCCTCTCCGCGCGGCCGCGTCCGCGCCCTCGAAGTAAGCTTAGGAAATCATCCAGACCCTCACTTTCTAGTCGGTTCCTCATCCTGATTGTCCGTCTAGACTGTTTTTCTTCCGATTTCTCTCCTCACGATGCCTCGTATTGAACTAGGCTGGATCCAAGCCTGATGTGTGCTCCTACGCTTGGCTCTACAGTCGCCTCTGTTAAAACCGATACCCAGAAAATTGGGTGAAAAACTATCGGTTTGCGCCGAGTATCGGCTTTGTCAAGGGAAATCTCACTGCATATAAGAATCTATTTTGCCAAAAATGTATCAGGTTCCCAAGATTATCGCTTTTGACGGCTATCGGTTTTAGCAGAGGCGAGTAAAACCCATTTGAGTCACAGGTTCGAAATACCCTTGTATACAGATTGTACCTAATAAAATATGTCATCTGCAAATAGGAATGACTGAGTATAGTTTTCCTCGCGGTTGGTGCTCGATTAACCTAGTGGAATCTGGTCTGATAAGGAAGGCAAGTTCGGAAAGAGAAGGAATACCTAGAAAGATATTTATTACCGGGTTTACTTGATCCAAGTGAATGAGGAGACGGTAATAGCGCAAAGAAATGTTAGAGACAGAAATTGATAATAACACCAATGTATCCTGGTACCCACTCTCATTTCTTTCACACTGTTCCTCCAAATCCTCCTCCTCAAGATTTCCTCACCGGATCCATCTGTCTTTCTGTGTTTCAATGAACTAGCTTTCCAACTTACAACCGATTGCACTCAATCTTTATGTTCCAATTCTCATGGACCAATTGGTAGATTTATACTCTATATTCCTACATACTTATCCTTGCTTATTGAAGCTGGTACCCAGAGCATGGGAGTAGTGTGATTAGGTCATGTGGGTGTTGTTAAGGCCTATGTAATTGAACATTGGGGTCATCAGTCAAGGACTAAGGCACATCACAGCATCTCAGTTTACGGATAAGCTGAGTAGCTTTTGTAGCTTGATGTCAGTGATAGAACGCGCGGGGAGGCAAGTTCACTCAGACGACTTAGCTCTCAGTAATTCCTCGCAGCGAGACGTGCAATCACATGACAAAATGTCATCTTAACAATAGAATTAATGTGCTTAATTATTGCTAATTGAAGTTCCAAGATTTGCGAGGTATATACATGATCAGAAAATTGAAATTGTAGATAGACAGTCACGCTGAGCCTATAACATGTGTAGACCAATTTTTTGGGTAAAAAAGTCATAATCAAGATCAAGAGAAACGTGAGGAAAGATTGTTACAAAAGGGAGAATGGCTACAACATTATCAAAGTACTGATGATATGATGTTCAAAAACAAACTTAATCCGGGTTCCAAGCCCCAATGAGCTGTATGAGGGGAGATGAATAGACAGAGAAATGCAGAACAAGGAAAGCGGTCGATAGTCATAGATCTAATACTGTTTTTCTAATTGTTAGGGATGCGTGGAGAAAGCACCAATCCATTGCCAAGCGAGCAAGGATCATAATCAACCTGGTCTGCCCCGCGAGGCTGGCCTGAATCGTTCGACGACGTCACGCTATTGACTGTTTATGTTCATCAGTGAAAGATCAAGTTCTAAAGAGTCAGCCAAAAGACTTACGTGATTCATTTGCACCTTCGTTAGAGGTTTGATGTTCCTGAGATAATTTGTCGCCAGATCTTATGGAGACGCTCGAAAGGGCGTTAGATGGTTTCAAGAGACTGAACGCAGGCTGCAGTCTTCCTGGCTGATACACAAACTCAGAGGGATGTGTTTGGCTGTCATCATCCTCGAAATACCCACTAGGATTCAAATGACAGTCGGAAGTGGCAGATTGCAGCATAACACCAGATGAGCAATTGAACGGCGATCCTTGTCCGCCTTGGTACGGAGAAACATGGCAAGATTGATCGTTTGGTGAGGTGAAGGTGTACGGTCGGTAGGTTGGAAAGTTCAACCCCTCACTAGAGGAGTAGTAGCATGGTGACGTTTCAATTTCCGACGTTGATTTGTAGTAATCGTACCTCGCTTCATGCATCGGGGCGCGTGGAGATGAGTCAGACCGGGATGTTTGCGCCGAATGGGTGGATATATTGCGAGTGAGGCCAAAACCATTAGAGACGACAAATGATGGTTTAGCTTGTGAAAGAGTGGCTTGGAGACCCGGATAAGTCACGCCGCCATGCAAGCTACCTAGTTGATCCGGGTGCATGCCACATGGTTGCTGAAGAGAAGATACAGCTCCAAAAGGGGAAGAGCGACCTGAATGTGTTGAGGGCGTAATTTGAGAATTGCTCTCCCATCGTCCACTCAAGATGCGCGTAGAGGGTAGCGGGGACATAGAGTGCGACCTTTCAAGATCTCCACACGGCTCTTCAACGACATCAGGTTTCATATCGGTGGAGTAGGTGTCTGACGCATCACGAGAGCGGGAGTGGGCATGTAGGTCATAGTCATGCATAGAATACGAACCGCCTACGATAAAGTCGGTCAATATTTCACGGCCCGACAAGGTTCGAGACGTGGGCGCTAGAGATCTGCCATGCTCGACCACAGCAGAATGCACTTTGGTCATCATCGCCGGAGAAGGCTGTAGATCCATGAAATTGGGGAGAGCTTGCTTGGATTTGGATTTCGACTTCTTGCGGCTGACAGGCGTTTCATGCATAGATGATCCAAGGGTAGCGTATCGAGCAGGTTCACCGAGCTGCCGGAGTACTTGATCAACTTCCATCTCTAATTCCTCGACGCGCTTTTCCAAACCTGAGCAAAGCGTCACATGTTAGTGCCAGCTTCGCGCATGTTGTTCGTCGCACACAGCTGTTGCACAATATCAAAGTGAGGTATTAGGCAAAAATCTGACCTTGAATGTAATCAGACCTCCTTTGTCTGAAAGCCCGCTGAATTTCTCGGCTGCGAGAAGGCGGTAGGGTATCATCTTGCTTACGGCCTCGCTTCATTTCGTTAGCAGGATGGTATATTAATTTGAGCGCGGTGAAGTTAAAGTTATGCAGATGAATTTGCTACGATGGCTAGCATTAACAACACGGTATTATAAAAGATAAGCAGATGAGAGTCAAAGAGTCGGAGAGCTTGGATGTGGAAAGACGAAATGTGTGGTGCACTACTTGGATGAAGCTACTAATAAACCAGTTATAGTATCAAGATTAATTATATTCGTAAGGGTTAATGCGCACCGGTGATATTGTAAGACAGCGGAGTTTTATGTGAAAGAATAGTTGGATATTTTGTTCGTGGGGGCCGTGTGCCAGGCAATCCGAAGCTGGTTCATATATGGGGAACCAGCTTCGATTTCAAGACACGGAAGCGTTTTGGGGAGTGAACGAGTGATACGAAAGTTAAGCTGTACTAAATCACGCATCAGCCCAGGGCATGGGAGAGTCTTTAAGGAATTTCTGATGGTTCAACACCCAATAGGGACATGTCAAGGAGATCAGAGATAGAAATGGGGCACAGCAGGAGAAACGAAGTTGCCACTGAGCTCAATGCAGACACATCAGCACACCGCAGAGGTAAGTAGATGGATCGGCTGTCAAAGGACATTGGCCGCATTTGTCAAGTCTATTATTCGAGGCCCCCATGCAGCGCGGACGACCCAGAAACACCGCTATCTGGCGACAGGTCAATTCTTTATGGGTTTACGTGCGTATCGGTCGGCAGACGTGATCCTCGAGTGTCGAGCACAGATCGCGTGACTCACTTTTTACTCACGCAGCGTGAGCAAAAAGTAGCGCGAATGATTGAAATTGTGTCCAGATGTCAAGCTCATAAAATTCCGTTCAAGCATTTTATTGCTTGATGTCACATGTGATGATACAATGACAGTGATACAGAGTCTTACTTACACGTCATGATTGTCTCTCGTCCAGGGAGCGACTCTCACCGGGGCGTTTTCTAGACCCAAAACGGATGCCAGAGAACTCTTATGTAGCCTCTCAAGACTCGATCGTTGAAGAGATCTCCCGCCGGTCAATATTGTATCAATTGAAGGGTCGACACAAGGTGACCTCGCTGCATATCCATCCGTCGACGCCTCGAATCGAACTTGTTGAACGAACCAAGAGAAATATGTGCGAGTCTCTCGCATGCTGAGGAGGATTTAGTCATTGAATGAGTATGTATAGTCTGCAGAAGGAGCGAGGAACTTTTATTGAATCCGAGCACCACCAACGAGTTCTCATGTCAAGGTTGGTGACGCACCGACTTAATTGCAGCTCATCATTGCGCTTATGCATAAATATTAAAGACCTTTACTAGCGGTCACCATTAATCCTCCGAACGTGATCACAGTTTTTCTGACTCATTCTGATGTGACTCAACAGAAACTTTTATAAATGGAAATCTTGGAGGTATCTTGATGACCGGTGTTGAGTTTTGACCCCTTTTCCCCATGTCATCTTTGCGGGTCTCTTCACAACAATTGAGAATGGATAACATTTCGATCAGAAATCCAAGGGGCAATGGTAGGGAACAAACAATAGCAAAGCGCGAGAGATCTACCATTCCCCTCTGGCTTCCAAGGCTCTTTTCTCAGTATATTGCTACATAGAACAATTCACCTCAGTGTGAAGTTTGCTTTCTTTCACCCGCATCTCACCACAAGTGCGGAATCATTTGAGGCTCAAATTGACGGTGTTTTGCACAGTGACTGTGTATGTCGTCGACCGGCACGGACCCGGTATACACTGAATTTGTTATGTTTTTGGAGTCAGTGCATTGGTGTGAAAAGTTGGGCGTTGATAGGATGCATCTGCAACAAGGTATATCTTAGTCTTTGAATCTGTATATGTCGTCCACTTATGATCCAAATATATACTGAGGGGAAGTAAGACTTGAGCTTATCAAATGTGCGCTCATGCATTACCAACGCATCACAACAAAACAGATATTCACACCTTCAAAAATGCCTCTTACCCCTTTCTTTGAAAAATTTGAGGCTATGAAAAAAGGCTGGAATCCGATCTTTGAATGGGTTGTGCAGAGCTGGAATCTTGCTTAATCATCAGATCCAGACAGACGCATTTGTGATGTTTTCTTTGCATGAGAACCTTAATGTCATTTGGACCCCATGTCATAGCCCAATGCAAATTCCAGGAAGCTCTTCACAAACCCACTGATTTGAATAACCCATTTGGATTTTTTGAGTGGATCTCAACGTATGTAAGCCAGAAGACAGATGGTGAATCTTTCACTGCCAGGATCAAGCACTCTCCCAATTGGAATGATTTTTCCTGTTTTGGGATCATCAAATTTTACCATATAAATGCCAATCAATTATTGCAAAAATGAACATTGTTCCATCCCAGGAAGTGTTTAATCCTGGCGGTGTTTAAGCCCCTTAGCACATGGCGGATCAAGGATGTTGGATCAGGACCCTGGAATCCCCAATAATCATAAAGTATTTTATGTTAGTGTGAAAAAAGAACCATGTGTGCATAGCCCTAACTTTTCATTTTTGTGTTTCCTGGTGCTGCAATGGCAACGTCAAAGTCACAACCGTTCAGCAATGCTTTATGCTACCTGCAGTACTTTACTGCGCAATTAATCTGTTCATGTGTGTGTCATGGCACCTATCCCTTTTCCCAACTATGAATTACAATTTTCAACCTGTTCAACATTAGGGTGGTTCAAGTAGCAAAGTGCAAGCAACCTGATGCAGAGGCACAATCAATTATTTGAGGGTTTTCCCCTCCGTAAAAATTTCCATTGTGGGGTCTTGAACACCTTGGAAATGGCCTTTGTATACTTTTAAAAACAGTAACAATGCCTGCCAACCTTCATTTCCTGGACAGTGGGTTGGTTAATGGTAAATTGGTTGTGAGTAAAGGGGTTACATTTGTAGATTGAATCAAGGGGTACTGGTAGAAATTTCTTTTCGGGGTTTATCAGGTCACTTTGTATGTTCTTCCTTCCTCTGTTCTGATTCTTTTTGTGTCCAAAAGAATCAGTAAGTGTTTTCATGTTCTCTTTATGCTCTATCTTATTATACTGATATCAATAATCTCATCTTCATTAGATTACTGTTTTTATTTCCTGCTCTAAACTGCCTTCTTATGTGCACTCTTTTGTTTACTCACAAGCTCGCAGGTTACTTGTACTTCTTCTTCTTGAAGTTGACTAGCATAGTTGCTATAGTCTAACTAAGGAACCTGTGCCCTCAGGTTAGTTTTATTTCTTGTTCTTGAAGTTGACTAGTGAAGTTGCTATAGTCTAACTAAGGAACCTGTGCCCTCAGTGTCTCCATTTTTGTACTATAGCAGGTTCTAGCAAAGACGTCTTCTCTTGGTTTCTATTTGAATCCTGAGGATCCATCCTTTGAGAAACATTATAACAACTTCCCTTTATGCCTGGCAGGGACTTGGTGTGCTCTGGTTGACAAGCAAGTACCACTCAGACACAGTTGGAGGAAATCAAATACAAAACACTGTTGTGGTGATCATATCCTTTGTTTTAGTTTACATATATATACATTTCCATTAGTCTCTTTAATTCAATTAAGAATTCTATCTATTTATTTTTTTTATTATTCATTTTCAATTTTATGTTATCTCATTTTATCTTTTATTCTTTATGTTTACACTTTGTTTTCAATTACTATTATTTTTAGTCTTATGAGTTTATGTGGAGGACATTGAGGCGTGAAATGCTGAAGAAATCAAAGGAAAAAGTCCAATTTTATGGGTTTGGGGTTGTTGTGTAATGTTATGTGTATGGTCAGCACCCGAACCGCTCTGCTCTGCACAGATACAAGTTGTTTCTTTTGTAGTGAGGTAAGAAACCAATACAAGTCAAAACGCTTTTGCTCCGCTTTGAAAAAACAAGCGCTTCATGGTGAATGGAGTGCTGTGGTGGTTCAATCCGCTAGTGCTCCGCTTGTACAAAATCTCGCAGGCTGGAGCAGGGCAGGGCAAGTGATACTATTCACATTTTTTTATTCAAACATATGCAAAGAATGAAATATAAACAATCTGTTACAACAGGCCACAAACAACCCAATTGTATCAATGCATAAAAGAGATCAAGAACAAAACTGTTAAACGTGTGACTAAGAAATATTAAAGGAAACATCATTGCATAACCAAAATTGAAAAGTGAGATTGAACAAGTGAAAGGATGACTAATGTGATTCCTAGAGGGATCGGTGCGGTGATTCTTTAGGAGAAGCTGCTTGAGGTTCTATTCAACAAGCAAGGGATGGGCATCTTATATAGACGTCCATCTCTACAAATTACTAATAAGGAAAGTGTGGTTGAAGGTACAACGTGAGGATGTCAAAGACATCGTAGTAAAATAGATATGGCCGGATCCGATATAGCCGGATCCGGTTTACAACGTGTATGGACAAATCCGGCAAGGATTCGTCGAGAAGAGAAAGAAAGATACATTTGGAAAAAGCATACATGAATAAGAAAAGCGCGCTGAAAGCGCAAGGCAAAAGTAAGGAAAGGAAACAAAGAGAAAAAAGAGGAATAGGGTATCACACTAAATAATAAAAAGATGAAAGACATTTAAAAGAAGAGAAATTTGACTGAAAAGACTTTGAAATAAAATAAGAAAAGAAAAAGATAATTGCAAAAAGAAATTCAAAAGACCCAAGGGAGACACAGATTTTAAGCAATGTAAGGAAGAGAAGGTTGATAATAAATTGAAAACATTGGAGACAGTGGTCTTTTTCTTGTTCATAGCAAAAGATGCTACATAACTAATTGCATCTGCAAATTGACCAACAGTAGGAATCTTAGCTCAAAGCCACTCCCTACATCCAACAGCCCTAGCGATTGCCTTTGGCTTGAGAGAACCACATGCAGGTACAGCAACATCAGCTGCCAACAAGAAGGTACGTTCAACACAACAAGAGGTGGCTGATATTGATAAATAATCACAAGCAAGGGAAGCCAAAACTGGAAAGTCCAGAGCATGTTCCTGTGAAAGTGTTTCAGGTCAACTCCTACTCAAACATCAACATCAATTAAAATATGAACTTACTCTCCACCAAGTGAGTTCAGACTGACCAGGTAAGATAGGATGGCTGCCTTGAAGGTATTTCTCAAGTTCAGTAGCTTGGATCTTGGCAGAGTTGTCGGTGGAAGTGTGCGCAGTGAAAATGTCAAAGTGGTCAAATGGTTCACTTGAACCATTGGTGGTATTGGTGGATGGGGTAACCGGAGGAGTGACTGGCCAGGGACCAAGAAGTTCATTGAAACAACACTCAATGCCTCTTGTGGCTTGGTCAGCGTAGTGAAGATCAGGAAATTTCAATTGATATTTTGGGTTGAGAACAGTGGCCATCAAGATGATTTGAGTTGACACAGCTTCTTTCTGGTACAAAGTGAGCTCAGGTAACATGATGTTGATCATGTTAACAATAGATGGGAAGATCGAGCTGTCGTGGATTTGCTGAAGTTTTTCAGACACTCAAAGGTACTTGGCCAGCAGGATGGAGCCGGAGGCGTTATCCACCTCCATTCATTTAGTTGAGTGGCAAAATACCTAATGAATCAAAGCGTTTGATAGGTGAGTTCATTACTTAGAAATAGAATGAGTATAACAGTGAACTTACTTGTAACACCAAACACAACTCCTCCACAGCATCCCATTCCCCCATGGTCATCATGATGCCCTGGTAGTACTTGGTCTTCAGATTGGCAATCAGGATAGAGTCAACAACTTAAAAACAAAAGCAAAATTAGAAAGAGGGTAGAAATGAAAGAAATAAATAATGTGTATAGGAACTTACATCACGTGCACTGATCAAGTTGGAGAGCATCTTTAAGTCAATGTTCCATTGAATACCCCAGCCAGCAATTGGTGCTGGTCCGTCATAGCCCATCTGAGCAGCTCAACCTTGAAATTTGTTCTGGCAATCACTGCTTCAGGTCAAGAGAGCATTGAATTCCTCAAGCTTTGAGCAAAGGATTCAATCTGCTAATCAGTATATATTAAGAAGGATGAGGAAAAGGATGAGGAATATAGAAAAGAAGAAAAAATACCTTCTCATAACCCAAGACCACAGCACAGCCAGTCCTTGGTGCGTCTTCATAATCAATAGAGTATCCTTCTTCATCAAAATCTAAATCATCAATTGACGTCAAACGGCCTGAGTGATTGGGGATATCATCTTTGTCTTCTTCATCAGTTCCAGAATGCAAGACTAATCCATCAAGGTCATTGTTGAGAATGAGTGAGGGAACAGGGACAGATGTATTTGGGGGAGTTGTTGATTTGATGCGACCAGCAGAGAGACACAGAGAACCCAGCCCGTGCTTAACAACCAAGCCAAGCTTATGAGCAAAACACTGGACATGATTTTCCAATGAGTCCCATTTGACTTGGTCTTTGCTATCTTCAAAGGCCTTCTCCATTTCCCGGGCCATTGGGAAATTAGCCAATCCTGAGTTGGTAGTTTGACCTATCATGTAATGGATCAAGTAGAGAAAGGTTAGACAGGTATTATAGAGAAAGGTTCAAAGGAAAGATGTTGAAAAGGAAATCAACTTACTTTTGATGCAATTTATTTTGTATTAAATATTGTGCAACTGGTTGTGCAAGAAGATACCCTACCTTGTTCCAAGCCACGAGGTTCAGCATGAGGTGGACTGATTGATAGTTCCAATCTTCATCAATGAAGTTAGCCAACACTCCAATAAGAGCATACCAGTTCCCCTTTGTGGTCCAAACGTTGTGGACAAGGGAGAACTTGCTTCTGTTTTCCTGATTGCAAGCATTGTAATAAAAGAAATGTAAGGTGTTGGTAATGAGACTTGACGTTGTACATGAACAGGACTTACATATACCAAAGCTACCTCCGCTGATCTCAAAGCACCATACATCTCCTTTGACACACTAGCTGCCCAGGTAGGAGTTCTCAAGACTGCTCATTGATTAGCCAAGGTGAAAGCCACACGTAAGGGGACATGATAAAAACAATCAAATGGGAGAGCATGCCAGAGAATCCATACAACCAGTACCGTGTTGCATAACTCAACACTGAAGGCAGTCTGAGAAAGAAATGCATCAAGTGTTGGTTGACTGTTGGCCTCATTGAAAGCAGCCAATTCCTTGGCTTGCTCTTGAGCCCAAGTCAAAGGTAACTTGCAGCCAGCCCTAATAGCTTGTGCTTGGTGAGGAAAGGCAGATCATCCCTGAGCACTGTCACGATGGGCATACGAGTTCCCGTTGGTGCAAAGACCACATATAAAGAGACCTAGACGCCATCAACACCTAAAACCTCAAGGGTTACCTCCAGTCTTGAAAGAAATCAGGTCAATCAGTATTAGAATGATTGGATTGATTCACAAAGGTAAAGATGAGACACTTACTTCATGTTTGAAATGAACAGGAGGACAAAAGAGCTCTAATAGCTCTTTGACTTGTGGATCTTGAGCTCGACAAGGCTCAGTGGCGCTAATGAATTCAATGTTGGAATCTTGATTGACATTGACAGAATTGGGAACAGAGTTGGATGGCTGAATTGTGATAAGATGCAAAGGGAAAAAGGGAAGTGGGAGTTGATGAAAGAGGGAAGTAGATTCATGAGATTACATAAACGGAAAATTCAAACAAATAAAGAGAAAAACTTATTTTAGGCACCACCTTCTTCTTTTTAGCTGGTACTCAAACCAAAACAACATAAGCTCCTGAGCCTCCAAGACAACCCTTGGCATGGACCTGGACCTTCTTCACTTTTGATTGATGGCTCTTTTTGGCTTTTTGAGTTGTCAAGGGGACTGCTGGTAAGTTGTCAATGAACTCAAGGTCACCATCTTCATTGCCACAACTGCTGGCAATTTGAGACAAACCAGGTTCAAACTCAGAGCCAGCTTTGCTAGGGGTAGGAGGTTGATGAGCGGCAATTCACAAGTTGATGGACTGGAGCACAAATCCAGGCCTGGGTTGGGTTGGGGTACAAGGAAAAAGTAATGGTCTAGATTGAGCAGACAGAGGAGCAGCTAGTAAGGGGATCTGAGTAGACATTGTGTTGTAATCTATTTTCCAAAAAAAATAAAAGCAAGACGGATGATCAAGGAATTGAGTAAGTATTGAGTAAGTATCAGTTTGTTCAACAAGGTATCAAATCTTTGAGCTATGAAGGGAAACAAAAAACTTGAGACAAACGGTGTACCTTATATACATATCCAAAGTCTCCAAAAACACTATTGACCGTGTGACCTTGACAAAGACCCCAGATTTTTCTTGCCCACAATGATATCAAAGGGCATCTCATGCAAAAGAATTGCCATTGATTGTGTGACCTTGACAAACACCCCAGAATTTTCTTGCCTGCAATGATATCAAAGAGCATTTCACGCAATCAGCAAGGTTATATGATATCATGTGATCCTAAAAGTTCTGAATAAAACTTACCCAGCTATCCAGGCTGTGCATCTTGATGATATTGATGTTGATGGAAAAGGAATAAGTGAGGGAGTGGAGGCAAGATTGAAAGGAAGTGTGGTGCCGTGTTGTGATCTTGATATTTGTTGAAAGATCAGATAAGACATATCTGAGCCGCTCTAAATAGCTCTGAGACTCTGTCGCGGGGAGGTCTTGGCAATTGTGTAGCTACATACACAGCCCACTACAACAGAGTCTAAAATAGGGTGTCACATGCGGTTTGCTTGGCCCTGCTACCCCAAAATTTCTGGAGCGGATCACTTCAGGTGTTGGTATGGTGTTATGAGAGGTGTACAGGATTGAAGTTCCAATTTCAAAATCATAGGTTTAAAACAGGGTGACTAAAAATATTATTGATCAAAGGAGTTATGTAGGAATTTTATGGCTTTTTGGTTATGGACTTAAATAAGGTCAAATTTCAAAAATTGAAGATATGTATGGGTAAATTAGGGTAGTGGTAAACTGAGGGTGGTAAACTGAAATTAGAATACACCAGGGGTAACTGTCCTTGGCCCTTGGCGGTTTCAGAAACAATTCCAGCGTGTTGGTCACCAGAAACAAGAAGAAATTGACAAGGAATTGGTTCTGGTAACCAAAACACCTTTTTGTATTGGGAACCATGCTGCTCCCATGTCAGGAATTTGGGACCATGTGCAAATAATAACAATCTGTCAGTTATCTGAACAGATACTGTGTCAATACAGTCATAAGTTCTCACAATTTACCCTTACAAAGGTGATGAGCAAGTGGGAAGTAATGAAAAAGTACAAATGGCCATCAATAAACTGAAATTTTCTTCATCTGATTGGATCAGGCAAAAGCTTAATGATATAGAAATATCACTGGTCATCAACTTCCTCCACACTGAACCAACATAGCTTTTCCAGGACCATCTTGACCATCTCATCTCAAATTGGTCACTTCCCCAACTAGCAATATACAACAAGTCCCAGGTCTCTTTTGTGCCTTCAATGGTGCAGCGGTGTGAGAGTCGGAGTTTATTTTTGTGGTGCTGAACTCAGGTTCAAGCCTCTTTGGATGCTCCTATCTGGCATTTGCCCTTCACGTCAAACCATTCCAGAAACATTCTACAGGGCGTCCCCAGAACAGTCAAGGGCACCACTCTGCTCCGGTCTCTGTGACATGATTGTTCTGGCAAAGGGCATGTATGCAAATATGGGGCTTCTGGGATCCTTTCAGAAATGTCTCAAACTGAATTAAATTGAGACGTAAAGGTTACAGTTGTGGTTGCGGTGCTGTTTCATTCACCCCCTGGTGTAGGGTCTGGCATGATAATGGGTGTATTCAAATGATTCAAAAACCACCCCATTGTAAAATTGAGGTCTTCAATGGAATTGGACAATTCAAAACTCAAACATTATTTTTTGAAATCTGAGAAAATGTCATTTTCAATCACAATGATGCAATTCAAGGGTACCACAGCACAC
>KZ119971.1:1999-17565 GCA_002157025.1 Melampsora abietis-canadensis | reverse complement strand
CATCCATCCATCCATCCATCCATCCATCCATCATCCTCATTTAGATTACAATCTCATTCACTCATCTCATATTCATCATTCGTCATTCAATCATAATCATAACTTCTCCCTTTGCTCTTTCATCTTGACTGACGTTGTGCAAACATTCAAAAAATGATCACACCATTCATCAATCAACTTCATTCTAAATTGACTTTACTTTCAGATTATTCTATCAAAGATTCATCTCAAAACAAAAACAAAAACAAACACTCTTCGATTCATCCGTTCTTGAGTGGAAATTTCGCTCCAGTTCATATTGAACATTCCTTAACACTTTGTCAATTCTCAGGTGTGTTACCTGATGAACTAGTAGGTGGTCAATACTTGAGAAATGGAGCCAATCCACTTCATCTCCCTGCTCCAGATCAACCTTATCATTGGTTTGATGGTGACGGAATGATACACGGAGTTTATTTCTCTTCATCCTCCGCACCACTTTATGTCAATCGATTCGTGGATACCGACATTTATCGAGCGAGTAAACGTCGTGGAAATTCAATCTTACCTTCAATTGCTTCACTCATCTCACCCATCAGCTCACCTGCTTCTCTTCTAGTGACTATCCTTCGAGCAGTCTTTATCAATTGGCTATCAAACGTCTCCCGACTCACCGTTGCAAATACTGCCCTTGTCTTTCATGATCGTCGGTTATTAGCTACATGCGAATCTGGTCCAACTGTGGCTATTCATGCTCCTCAGCTAAATACTATCAATTATCATGTCTTTCCGGATGAAGCCACCGGTAAAAACGGTTTGGGTCAAGCGCCACTGGTAGTCGGTGCTGAATCTACAGCAGCAGGTCATCCTATCGGTGGTATGTTAGAAGAATGGACAACTGGTCATCCAAAGGTCGATCCGATCAACGGCGAGCTGGTCTTCATTGGTTATAATGTTCGTAAACTCTTAGTCTGATGGTTCGATGATCAAGGTTATACTTACAATCTTTCTTTTGTTCTCCTCAGATTTTTGCTCGACCTTTTGTTACTCATTCTGTCGTCTCTCATACGGGGCATCACGTCTCTTTCAAAAAACCCATCCATGACGTCACTCAACCCAAGATGATGCATGATTTCGGTGCATCTCATGCTCATACCGTTATTCTTGATTTGCCACTTACGATGGATCCCATCAATCTACTCAAACCTGGTGCACCACCCATCGTACACTTTGACCGTACACTGTCTAGTCGATTTGGTGTTCTACCTCGTTATGATCCTAGCACTACTCGATGGTTTACCGCCCCGCCTTGTCTGATCCTTCATACTGCTAATACTTGGGATTCGACTCGGTCTTCAACTCTACGCGATCTAAGACTTCGCTCCAAAGAATCCGAACATGAAACTTATGTGGCTGTCAACATGCTAGCCTGCCGATTTCGAACGGCTAAACTTGTTTACACTGCTGGTGAACTGGAACCGCCTTTGGCCGAACAGACTGATCAAGATATCGTTCGACTTACTTATTATCGATTCAGCTTGAGTGAAGACGATCCACTCTGGTCAGGCCCAGAGGCAGCCACCAAACCTTCTCACCTCTTTGCACTCTCGNGTCAGGCCCAGAGGCAGCCACCAAACCTTCTCACCTCTTCGCACTCTCGGCTATCCCATTCGAGTTCCCAGTGCTTCCTCCTAGTAAGACAATGAGCGAGGTTCAATGGGTGTATGGCTGCTCCATGGCCTCAGGTAGCTTCGATGCGGGCCTGCGTGGTGGTGCACGTCCTAATGTGCTAGTGAAAATGAATGTACGTGGATTGATAAGTCGTGGTTTAAAATCAGTCAAATCCGGCACAAACGGACCAAAAGATCAAGACGGAATCTTTGAAGTAGACCCAAGAGGAATGCCAGAGCTTCTGCAAAGCGAAGCGGATCCCAACATCCGTCTCCTCCAACTTCCCCAAGGGTTTTACCTCCAAGAACCGAGTTTTGTAGCCCGAAAAGGAGCCATCAAAGAAGACCAAGGGTGGTTAGTCTGTTATGTATTTGATGAAAATCAACTTGAAGAAAACGGACAAGCATCATCCAAAGCGTACTCAGAATTATGGGTTCTGGATGCAGAGTTAATTGGCGAAGGTAGAGAATTAGAAGAAGTATTGGTTTGTAGGGTTCGATTACCTTCAAGAGTGCCTTATGGATTACATTCTACTTTTATCAATTCTGATCAAATTCAAAATCAACGTTCTAATTCAAAACCAAAACTTGATATTAATATTGATGAGAAGAAAGTTGAGGTGGTTAAGAATTCAAATTTTCAAGAATGTTTGGTATGGATCTTTAGGTTGGTTTTGGTTTGGATTTTTCCTGTTTTTGGACTTGGCATTGGGATTGGTACAGATGAATTGGAAGAACTTTAAATCAGTCCAACGCTACAACCTTAACATGATCAATTATATTTATAAGGCCCATAATATATGTCCTAAATAGTTGAAGGAGCGCTGCTTGTCTTTCACAATCAGTTTGAAGAAAACTGTTTCTTTTTTCATTCTTGTTAAGTTTGTATCATTGGCATCATTAGCATCTCAGATCATTAATATCTCACTCTGTTTACTTGTTTTATCATTCAATCAAACCTGTCCAATCATCTTACTCTTCTTCTTTATTCTGATGTACTTCTAGAAAAAAATCTGTCAATCTTGGTAATCATTTGTATACTTTAGCAGCAAACTATCATTGATCTCGATCTTTTCCTTTGATCTTTCTAATGAATTGGGTACTCATTTCAAAATGGTCATTGGCTATGAAATGACTAGATCATCATCAGAGTTCTTTTTAACTCGGAACAAATTTTTATCCTCTTCCAATGGTTTTGTGCCAAGATATCATGTCATTCAAGGAATATAATGAGAATGTCAGGGAAACACTTGTCCTTCATAGCAAAAACAGAATAGAAAGGATAGAGACTCCATGAATTAGACTGGGAAAGGTAAGCTCTCACACTGACTCGTTGATAGGATCATCCAGTAGAATGGAAATGCTCAAAAAATAACAGTCTATATAGATGGTGAGTTTTCCATGACGATTTATAAGTACATTCAGGACAGAATGATAGGACGTATCTGGAGTTCAACTCAAGGAACTATTCCAAAATGCACAACGTCATAATGCAACACTTCTAGCAATGAAGTAGAAATAGGCAATGAAATGCTGTAGGCTGCGATAATGCAGTTGGATACCATTTGCAAACAAACTCAGGAGAAGACATTTTGTCCCAAAATAGAGCCTCTCACCCAAATCTTCTCACGTTTTGATGTTTCACGAGTATCGGGGCCGATGAATGAGTGGCCGACGCGTGAAGACGTCCGATACGCCGCATGCGACGCGCTTTTGTAATCTTACGAGATGCCGAATTCTCATTCAACTTCAAAGGACGTCAAACCTCAACAATCCTGAATTGCTCTCACTCATTCACCATCGTCCAGATACATTGATTTCTCAGTCTAATTTGGCCGATGTAGTACGTTTCCCTCGAGTTTGCGTTTATTTTGGTCTCTGAATGTGATTGATAATGTAAACACATCTCTTCCTTTCGGATTCATCTCACAGTATCAAACCCAATCGATATGGACACACTTACGAAACGATCATCACTGCCGCAAGGGTGGCCCAAGCGAAAGGTCTTTCAACTTGTCCAGTTCTCTTAATCGTCTCTATGGATGTCGACGCTCTATGTGGCTGCAAAATCTTACAATATTTACTCAAGCAAGACTCAATCAAGTTTAGAGTCATACCTGTTCCTGGTTGGAAAGAACTTTCCAAGATCACCGAACAGATTCGAGAGGGAAACAGTGGATATCGTGAAGTGGTGTTGTTTAATTTGGGTGGTCAGGTAAACTTGTGGGAATTGTTTGATTTACCTCGTGGAGTTAGACTACATGTCATCGATAGTCACCGACCTTACTCTTTAGAAAACTTATTCGAATCTGGTTTCAATGCTGAAGACGACGATCCAAGTTCTCCAGCAGAAATTATCGTGTGGGATGATGATGTTGCGGAAGATGAGCTTCAAAATGAAAGAGATGCTTATGAGGCTATACGTTATGTTCCCGATACAGATAGTGAAGGATCGAGTGATGAGAGCGAAGATGAGCTGGGAATCGGTTGTAGAAGGACAGATGAAAGTGATGAAGAAGATCTAGAGGAAGAAGATGTAGGCTCAGATGGTGAAGGAAGACCGGCCGGACGGAAGAGAAAGAAAAAGTCGGATGAAGATCAAGTGTTAACGAAACGACAACGTCATAAGTATCGTGCTCGAATTCGAAAATATTATGAAAGTGGGGTCCATTTTGGACAATCGGTTGCTTGTCAACTGTACCTTTTGGCCACCCTGAGGGGTTGTGAAGATAATGACCTGCTGTGGTACGTATCATACTTTGAATTTCGTCTTTTCTGTTGAGCTGTCCTCCAATATCACAATCTTTCTGTTCAACCGCGCTGATAGGCTAGGTATCATTGGTCTCACCTACCAATTCACATCTTCCTTAATCGATCGAGAAACGTATGATGCCCAAGCCACACTATTCCAACGCGAAGTTGACAGGATCAATATCATTCCTGAAGAGCCTGCTGATCCCCAATCTTGCCAAGTTAAACTTTCAGGTCCTGACGATCGAAATATCAGAAACTCTGAAGAACTTCGATTTATGCTCTTTAGACATTGGAACTTGTATGATTCTATGTTTCATAGTGGTTATGTTGCTGGTAAACTGAAATTGTGGCGTGAAAGAGGAAGAAAAAACTTGCAAGGAATGTTTGCTAAGATGGGGTAAGCTGTCATCCTTTCTACGTAATCTGACGTCCTGCTTCGTCATACTGCGTACATAAGGACATCCCATGCTGATGGCGTTCTGCATCACAGTTACTCCTTGTCTCAATGTCAGCAAAGCTATGCGCACATGGACATGGACCTCAAACGTACATTGCGATCAAAGGTGGAATCTATTGCACCGGAATATGGCTTGTTTGATCTCTCCTTCGCATCATTTGTTCGAGCCTATGGGTATCAGTCAGTTCTTTCGGCTAGCGATTGCGTCGAGTCAATCAGTGCGGTCCTCGAAGTAGCTACCGGAGTGAAGCTCGATTTCCACGCACTTCATGGTGGGAACGGCATGAGTAGTGTAGATGATGGAGGTCAGGGTGGAACGTTTTGGGATGCTGGAAAGGGAGTTAAACGATGGACAGAACTGTCAAATGACGCTGTCAAGATATCAGATAAAGAAAACACTCGGCCTGATGCATTGGAGGCAGGTGATAATGCTGCAAAAACTAATGCATCGAAGAAACCTAAGGAAGATGTGTGGTGGGTTGAGAACTTCTGGATGGCGTCTGATGCACTATCAACAGAGTAAGTAGGCTTTATATGATTCCTTGTCTCTTGACCCATCTTGTTCAATAACTTGACGCTAATCCTTTTCCTACAGCCCGACATTTCTTAAATCAGCTTTACCGCTTAGTATGGCCTTACAGAAATCCATCATACGACAAGGAACGTCAATGTTAGACAAACAAGCGATCAAAACCCTACGATCCTTTCGACTAGGAGTGATCAAAGATGGACCTGATCTACACGTCTTCAGTCATCCAGCCACCTTAACAAGATTAGGTGTTTGGTTAGTAGATGCAGTACGAGATCTAATTAGTGGACCTAATGGAAAAATCACAGAACAAAGCTCTAGTAAGAAAAAACCAAAAAGTTTTCCATTTGTGATTGCAAGTTTAGATGAAGTTAGAGATTGTTATTTAGTGGTGGGTGTAAATGGTGCTGCTCAATATGGCGATGTGAGAAGAAAGTAAGTCGTTTTTCTTCCTCTCTTTCTGAGTGATTTGGTATATCAGAACGTTAAGAGTCTTTGCATTGATGATGTAATTAGTAAATTCGGAATGGCATTTCAAGAAGCTGCTCAGGTTTCTGGTGCTAGAGCTAGACATGATAGGTTTGAAGAAAGTGTGATTGAAGTACGAAAGGACGATTTGATGAGTTTTGTACAAAAATTACATCTTGGTCTTTGATTCTCTCTGAAAATTCCTTTCGTTTGCGTGTGTATGTGGGTGGGTTTTTGGAATGGATTCTTGATCTTAAATTATGTAGATACACAACTTTTCATATATATCAACTTGTATTAGTAATGTGATAGAAATTGGACTTGGCATTTGTATACCCATCGATTAATCACTTCTTTTATGCAAAGTTTTGTTTCTCTATTTATACCATTCTCAGCTGCATTTTGTTTTGTTCTTGGGTTACTTGATGTGGTTGATGCATTGAGAATACAGAGTTAAATGATTTGAAGTTTAAGTTTACCTCATCTTACCATAAGACTTTCTGTCTTGACCACGCAAGTCATGCTCCAGCTTTCCAAAGACTATGGACGATATATACCTGATATATGCTTACGATCTGGGGCTACCAGTGAAGGGAATTTAGGTATCAGAATACTCTCTGACTTCTCAAAACGATAACACGCAACAACTTCGACATAACACTCGGCCAGGCTCTCAACCAAGGCCTGCATGCTTGGCTTCTTCGGCTGAGACCTAGGAGAGAGACATGCAAGGTGTTGCGCTCCATAGCCAGTGAAGGCTTGGAAGTCATCCTTACCTCACGAAGGAGATCATAGCCGTACCCCGCCCATGTGAACTTGTCGTCCTGGCATTCGGAGTCTAACACCCAACGATGGACATATTGTCTGCTCATGCGCGTGCGCTGTTTTGAAAAAATGACATGAATAGTGGGTGTTCAGTTGGCCTCGCACAAATTCATTGTAGCCAGTCCACATCAACATTTTCACGTTTGATTAGGGCATCCCAACACTGCCGCTGAAGTGCCATGCGAATAATGCCCAGGTCCTGATTATTGTGATCACAGTGACTCAAACCGACTGCTGATGCATCACCAGGCGTCACCTGCCAGTGAGACGATCATGCTGCCCTGAGCGAAACCTCATGACGATCGCATCAAAAGATATAGTAAATGCCGAAGTTGTTGATGAACTGAGTTCTCGTTCTTAGCAAAAAGTGAGAGAGTCCATGTTGCATTTTGCAAGCTTTTCACCCTTCCCCTTCGTCGTATCTTCAAAGTTCACTATTTCCTAGGCATCCAAACCAACTCATCTCATTAGCTGCAACAGATCATCGCGTTTATTCGGCTGAGTATCTTTGGTCATCATGAGTTACGTGTCGCCACCCCGGCTCCCAGGCATTATCAACAAGACTGGACAAATCGCCGTAGATTCACCCTTGCCAGACTTCTATGAACGTGTTCGACAAGAAAGCTTGGAGGATTCTGCCGATTCTGCAAATACTTCCTTTAGCTCTTATTCTGGCATCTCAGAAGAATGTCTAACACCCTTGATCCCATCCGAAGAAAATCCTCATAAATCGCATTATAGTCAAGATGGAAGTGAGATCTTACTCGATTCCAGAAAACCTCTGGGTGAAATTTGCTTGAACGCAATTCAAATCGATCCTAGTCTTCCTATGAGCGCCCCGCCTAGAAAACTTTCTGACCCATTTGCTTGGTCTCCCAACCAACCCATTCGAATACTCCAACCATCCCCGGATTCTAGCGATAAGAATAGTGTTCCAAGTGTTGATGATTTGTTAGAAACTAAAGTCGAGTCAAGACCGATCAACAGGTTAAGGTCGGGTAGCCAGAGCAAAGCTCAAAGTCTTCAACCAGTCGAAATCAAATGTACGGACGGTCAGAAGATCTTAACTATCTGCCCTTCTCTCTTCACTGTCAAAGAAGGTTTAACGGACAAGTCTGAGGTTGAGAAAACAGCACCAAATGGATTTGAATGGAGACAGGTTCAAGAGTTGAATGAGGAGAATCTTCGTCGTCTCAATGCGCTACTTGAAAATGAAGAACATGAGGACTCTCGAAGCTCTTCTTTCATCAAGCTAGAACAAGAAGGTGCAGAAAGCGCCAGATTTTTGGACAGTGATGAAGAGGAGGACGATCATGTGCTGATTAATGGACGATCCAGACATACTGAAAGCGGCGCCCCTCGAGATTGCAGCACTAACCTCAGCATTGTACCCACTATAGCTAGCCCACCCAGTTTTACTCATTCGCCGTTTGTGAACGACTCGACAGATATCACTGAACCAGTCTCTCCTAAAGGTTCGACAGTCGCGTCAGATCGTCTCTTGAAAGTTAATTCGTCAGCCAAGAAAGTTTCTACTTTTTTTGATGCTGACGTCGTGTTACCGCTGCCATCAAATGATCCAACCCTCAAGTCTAAACCTACGCGCGATCCGAAAGTAGTCAAGACAGGAGTGAACATCTCATTGGAGCGCTTGAATACAATGCTTGTCAAACAGAGGAAGGTCGATTTTGAGTTTGACGAAGGGGACTCTTTCCTCAGTCAAGATAGTCCGCCTGAAAACTCTGCTGAAGAGGTTTCTACTGACGAGGGCAATAAATCCAGAAGAGGGAAGTCAAGGAGGAAGGTGGGGAAAGTCAGATGTACGTTGTCGAAAGACGAACGGATGCTGGGAATCAGATGGCTTCATCTCGTGTGTATATAATTGCTCTCTCTTTTTCGGCATCTAGAACTCCATGCTTGACGTTTCGCCTTCTACTCAAGATGTTTCGTACCATGATGAAGCAGTCTACTGACAGCTTCTACTGTGATATCTTTCAGGTCGACACAAGTACCACGACTAATCCCAATATCACTCCAGAAGTTCGATATCATGCCAGCATTCTTTTCTCTCTTTATTGGGGTTCTAGAACTGGCAACCCAAGTGCGAATGAGCCAACCAGTGCAGAAAGTACCGAAATTGAAGGCAGTAAATCGCAATCCAAGAAAAAAGAGAATGTTGAGACGGCTAAGGAAAAACGAAAGAAGAGTAAATTGATTGCTGCTACCGCAATGGCATCTCTTACATTGGCTACCAAGGTGAGTTTTTCTGCTTCAAGACCCATCTTTTTGGTAGATCACTCATTAGAATCTTTTATCGCGCGGCCTTTGAACAACAGTGGCATTTTGATTTTTGCAAGCCGCTCTTTACTGTACAACTCAAAAGCTTTTGCCAGACCACAAACTTTGGGTCCTTCAAAGTAACGCCGGAGAATCTGATTGTGATTATCATTCCTCTTTCTCTTAATTTCCCCCACGTAGATTTTTCCTAGCTAAGATCACTCACTGAATCGTGCTGATCTACAATTCAAAACAGATGGCCGAGAGAGCCATTCTGTTCTCTTACCCAGTAGCCGGTGGCTTATGGCTCGATTGTCCACACGCATTTCTCGAAGAACTTATCAATGTGGTTCCGACTTTGAATATCCTCAGTTCGATTCCTGAATATATCCTTCGAAAGAATTATTATAATGTTGGACAAAGTTTAAGATATTATGATGAACAGAAGAATGTGAAGGAGATTGATTCGGATGGGGTTTGGGATTGGCCTGATGTGATGCATGAGTTTGATTTGGCTTTGGAGAAAGTAACGACGGGTGAGTAATCGGAATCCTTAAATCGAATTTTCCAAGGTTGTCACCAATCACAAGACTGATGAACTCGAGACCAATTGGCAGTGCAAGAATTCCTTGCCTTTAATCCGGCAGTGTTTTGCGTGATTGCATTATACTTGGCTTTAGTAGAAGTCGAACCAGGTTATTATGAAAAGAAACTAGATTCACGAAAGAAGAAGGATGTTTTATTAGATACATCCAAGGACATTGCCGACGAACAAATCATGACATCTGAAAATATTCAAGATACGTTGAAGAAGTTATTGATTGAGGAAGAACATTCTGAGTTGTGGGTATGGAAGTTCATTGATGTTAATGATACCATGAATCAAGTTTGTGAAGCCTTGAGAGTCTCTGCTGTAAGTCTTTATGAACCCTCTTCAGACTTTCAGTGCGTTCATCATAAGCAAAGAACTAATTCCCATCATTATTCTTCTTTGCTTCCCGTTCTGTTTGATTCACAGAGGGACGTCGAGGAATGTCTTAATTGGTATTCGGAAGTCGGATTCACTAAGATCCATTTCCCTTGATCTTTTGTGGTTCATCTAAGACACCCTTATGTTTTCATATCCTGTTATTTTGCGTCACTACCTCTCTTTTATCTTATTTTTATTCTCTTTACTATTTTTACTGACACTCGGAAATTCATCAAATCATAAACATTTTAAATCAATCATCATTTGTACCATCTCGCTGATCTTCTTGCTTTTCGCTTTTCTGTTTTTCTGTTTCTTTCTCTCATCTCTCATCTCTCATCTCCCATTTCTCATTTTGATCTTTGATCTTTGGATGTCTTTTTTCCCCCAGTGTTTTTATTTTTCAATGTTTCTTATCTCAGTATCTTTTGTGAAATGTATCTTGGGTTCGTGAGATGTTTTTCACAGGATTTGGAGCAATGGAATTTCTCAAAACTCTTTGTGCTTGGATTCTGATGGTTCATTAGAAAGCTGAAGTAAACTAGCTCCATTAGATGCAGATTTGTTTAAACAAGCTAAATATGTACAAGAAACAAAAGGTGAACCCCATATTCATGAGATCAGTGAACCAAAATCTGAAGCATTTGCCTCAATCTCAAACTATCTTGTCAGCAAAGATACACACTGCGGGGCATGGTGTACGTGAAATCGGCCTTGTTATGTTGCCGATTAGCTTAGGTGACCTTAATTTAGGGATTTAAGCTGAGAAACAAAACGAGTATGTCTAAAATGAGAGTAATATGATGACCTGACTGAATTGATTTGAAGGTTTTGAACAAATTGAAGTTCTGCTTCTTGTTAACCATTCTCACTTGACTTCATGCTCAATCGAAAGAAATCAATCAAGACAGTGACACCAAAGAACAACTTATCAGGATTTCAATCTCATCAACTAACTATCATCAACCTTAAAAACTGAACCATCACAGAGTACTACATACTTATTCAAACAAGAAACTAATACGGTCAGTAACTTATCTTTAGATCGATCGAAGGCAAACAGGCTATGTACATATGTATACTTAAGTGATCCTGGCTGAAAAACCTTTATAAACCCATTTGATACTATTATCTCATCAAAACCCATTGACGACCATTCACCATTTATCACCACCAACTTCATCAACACTGACTTCAACACCGTCATCATCATCATCATCATCATCATCATCACCACCACCACTTCACCCCATCACCATCACCACTTCACCTTTTACCATCAAACTAATTTCAGAAACCAGAACTAAAATCCACAATAGGAATCAAAACCAAGGTATGTCATTCTACCAAGCTTTCTTTCCATATCTCATCCACCTCATTCATTAACTCTTGCGGCCACCAACGAGATCATTACTGATCATTACTGACCATCTGTTTTGTTTACAATTTCCTTTGTATAATTCAATCAGTCTTTACTGTCTTGATCTACGTATTCTCATCTCACTTCTGCATTCAATCAATCCAACTATCACCAACTGTTTGTCTCGCACACTCAACTTGGTTTAACTCATCCCCACAATCATCTCGTTCATAGATCATGGTCAGTAATTTGTTATAGTTTTCTCCTTTTCGATTCCCATTTGAGTCAGTTGCCACATTATCATATCACTCACCTACCACCACACGCGATGATCGAGTTCAGTCCGTTCATCTCATACAATCTCGATCAATCTCATACAGTAAACTATAAGCCTTAGCCCTCAGGTCACCTCTATATCTAGGCTTTTGTCAACTCTGCGATCCAATATTGAACGTCCAAGCTTGCTCTTCAACTCGCACTCAGTCTTCCAAACACACTGACTTTTATCGCTACTCGTAACCTTAACTCAAAAGGCTCTTTCCAAGACATACCCTCACACAAACTCATTTTATACCCATTTATAATACCCTTACTAATCTCACATTTCATCTTACCCCTCTCCTCAATTTGTCCAAATCGTATCAAATCTCCTCATCAGGACCCACTCGAAGGACCATCGACGATCGCGCAAGAATCAATGGCTTCTCCAACTCTAGAGGTCGAAACAGTCTCAGTTGATGATCGTATGTTTCAATCTAGTTCAATCTTGCCTGCGATCATCCCAAGTAATATTTCTACTTTTTTAAATGATAGCCGAGGCCTTTGCGGCCAAGCATTTGACCGAACTTGGTTATCCGGTTGAAGATTTCAAGAAACATAGTTGGAAGATACCAAATTATCGCAAACTACCTAAACGAACCACCAGTGAAACCTTCACAGCGGGTGGGCATGAGTGGTTTGTAGCTTTCACATCATGTTTCAATCTCCTCTCCTCGTCCTAAGCTAGCACAACGACAGGAAATCGCCCTCCAGAGGTTCACAATGCTTGAAAGATTGCTATTGAAGAGTGATTCCTTGACAGTGGACTTGGATAACTGAAGCATTTTTCCTTCAATCAAACATATCAATCTGCACAGGAATATACTTCTCTTTCCACAAGGTAATTCGAACGGCCAAGCAAATGATATGGTTTCAATTTATCTCAACTATGGTGATCCCAAAAAACAGCCCGAGGGATGGCACGTCTGTGCGCAGTTTGCATTGGCTATCTCAAATCCTCATGATGGCACTTGTTATATCCAATCTCGTAAGTCATTCGTATCGATCGATCGATCGGAACGACTCTTGATCCGCTGAGGCATACATCATTTCACCTTGCGACTCTAGAGGCACAGCATAGATTCACTAATGAAGAACAAGATTGGGGGTTCACGAGATTTGTTGAGCTTCGCAAATTGTTTGGTCCTGCGGATTCTCGGGTCAAACCAATCATTGAAAACGACGAGACTGTGATTACTGCTTATGTCAGGGTACTCAAAGATGAGACGGGTGTGCTGTGGCATAACTTTATCAAGTCAGTATCTCACAACGTGCTTCACTGATCGTCAGCGAAGGACATCACAGTTTTGAGTTAATACCCTGTGATATTTAGCTACGATTCCAAGAAAGAAACTGGCTACGTGGGATTGAAGAATCAAGGCGCCACATGTTATATGAACTCCTTGCTTCAGTCACTATTCCTGACAAATTACTTCCGAAAGGTGCGTGTCTCCCCAAGACTTGGCAAAAAGTCGGGGAATCTCATGTATGGGCAAATGAGCAAATTTTACAGGCAGTGTATCAAATTCCTACCGAAAACGATGGTGTAGACTCGGTTCCCTTAGCCCTCCAACGTGTCTTTTATCAACTACAGACTTCAGATCAACCTGTTGGTACAACAGAGTTGACAAGATCATTTGGTTGGAAATCTCTCGACGCGTTTCTGCAGCACGATGTACAAGAATTCTCACGTGTGTTGCAAGATAAACTGGAAAGCAAGATGAAGGGCACACCAGCAGACGGAGCGATCCAACATCTGTTTGCTGGGAAGTACAAAACGTACCTAAAGTGTATCAATGTTGATTATGAAAGTAGCAGGGAGGAAACCTTCCTAGGTACGAACTTGCACATAGTATTGGGTAGTTCAGCGCTGATGAACAAATTCGACAATTACAGATATCCAGCTCGATATCAAAGATCTGCAAGGCCGACCTTTCAAGAACCTGCAGGAATCATTCGAAGCCTATGTGACACCTGAAATGATGGACGGCGATAACAAATATCACGCAGGAGATGATTTTGGACTTCAAGATGCAAAGAAAGGAACAATCTTCATGGAATTCCCACCCGTGCTTCACTTACATCTCAAACGCTTCGAGTATGACTTTCAGCGTGACTTACAAGTCAAGGTTAGCAATCCGTCGACCGTTTTATCATCATTACTTCTATGTCGGTGTAGATCACGAAACGTACAACTGACTGAGTGTTTTTATGCCGAACTTAGATCAACGATCGACACGAGTTCCCTTTGCAATTGGACCTAGCACCTTATCTCGACGACTCAGCAGACAAGACCAACAATTGGCGATACCGCTTACACGGTGTTCTGGTCCATTCAGGAGATGTACACGGAGGACATTACTTTGTACTAATCAAACCTCATCCTGAATCCAAGTGGTACAAGTTTGACGACGATCGAGTGACACCGGTGACTGATAAGGAGGTGCTTGAAGACAACTTTGGTGGTGAACAGTTTATCAATGGTACTGCGGTCGTGAACGGAGGGGGGAAAGGTGGTGGAAAAGGTACTGGAGTCAAACGATTCACCAACGCTTACATGTTGGTCTATGTGAGAGAATCGGCTGCTGCTGATATACTGGCACCTATCAGTCAAGCTGATACACCAACACACTTAAGTGAGTAGTATCCCTGTGGATCTTCTCTTTGGGACTGAATGTCACTTTTGAGCAATGTCACTAACATATTATATGTAGAATCAAGGCTCGAGAAAGAGCAGCGAGAACAGGACAAGAAGAAGCGAGAAAAGGAGGAGATGCATCTTTATTTAACTGTCAAAGTACGTCTTCGTACATATTGTTCCTAGACCATCACGATACTTAATTAATTCAAACCATCACCTCCAAAATCCTAGATCATCACAGATGAAACGTTCCGAGCCCACGAGGGATTCGACTTGGCATTATTTGATGACCGGACGATGCCACCATCCGAGCTTCCTACGTTCAGAGTCGCCAAACAACAACCTTTCTTAGATTTCAAATCAAAACTTGCACAAGATCTCGGATACCAGCCTCATCAGATTCGACTCTGGGTCTTGGTGAATCGACAAAATAAGACTGTAAGACCTGATACAGTAGTGTCAGAGAGCGATCCAACATTAAGTTGAGTTCTTGCATGGTTTGAGGATCGAGACCCCAAGCGAACGTGTACTGATTTTCCCTCGGTATTCATCTTTGATAGCTATGGAAGTAGTTCGAGACAAGATGGCATCTAAGGCACATGACTTGAAATTATATTTAGAAGTTCTTGATCCGACTCCAGATAGCTTGGCTCCAGCTGATCCCAAAGATTCACCACTAATGATTTTTGTCAAGTATTTTGATGTCACGGGCCAAACTCTGGCAGGGGTCGGTCATTTCTATGTTTATCGACATCAAAAAGTGGGGGATGTCATTCCAGCCATAAATCGGAGGATGAACTTTCCTGAAAACACGCCATTGAAGCTTTATGAGGTTTGTCCTTTCTTCTTCGCCGTTCGTGAGTTGTTTGGAGAATTGATAGTGTGCTTCTGATATAGGAAATCAAACCGGGCATGATTGATCCGATGAAACCCAAGGCCACGTTTCTTCAGAGTGAGATTCAAGATGGAGACATAATCTGTTTTCAAATCGAGCTTTCGGACAAAGAGTGAGTTGCAGATTTGATCTCGCAAATGTATTCAATCCATCAACTCTTCACTCATCTCTCCCTTCCAACAGGCATTTAGATCTTGAGAAACAACAACACTACGTCAACCCCCCTCAATTTTACGATTTCTTCACAAACCGAGTATTGGTTCAGTTCAAACCTCGATACGATGATATGACATCGAGTGCCGAGTTTGATCTGCTGTTGTCAAAGAAGATGACGTACGATGTGATGGCAGCAAGAGTTGGTGAAAAACTGGGTCATGATCCGATGAAGTTGAGGTTCACCAACAGTCATCAAGGTAATCCCAA
>KZ119970.1:474-12137 GCA_002157025.1 Melampsora abietis-canadensis | reverse complement strand
TATGATAAATTAGGTTTGGGTAATTGTAATGAGTTTGACGTGTTTGATGTCTGACTGATTCCAACATTCTGCATTCCCTCTAGCTCATAACTTTTGTTATGAGTGTACCCTAGGGATATGTTACTTTGTCAACATTTTTTCAAGAATATTGAGTTTTTCTTTCATCCTGCCACTCGTGGCATCTTGTCTTTGTCTTCAAAATAGTAAGGTCCTTCATGAACACCCGGTTAAATCTCCTTTATTCAATCATAGAACTACGATTCATCTGAACACGGTAGGTGTATAAATAGCATATCAACTGATACTGAGTTCTTTTTGATGGCTTGGCTATTTTGAGGGTTGGGACATTGTCTTGAACCTTTCAAAGCCCATTGACTTATTGTTTGGGTATAATTTTGTTCAGGTCAGCTCCAAATGGACAAGAAGCACCCCAAGGACCGTTCCATGTCAACCCAGGTCAAGTGTAAGGTAACTCCTTGCAAGAAACTGTGTCTCAAGATCATTGGAAAAAAAGTAAAGATGCTGCTTCACCATCTATCACTCAATCCTCCACCACCTAGATCTTCTGTGTCCCAAGCTCTTAAACATGCTGCATTCACAGAACGCATCCAAGAGAAGTATGGGCTTCCTTCTGATACTAATTTCATTCAGCGCAGCAATCCTAGTCAAAATCCCCACCTTGAATCAAAGTATGGAGCTGTTGTGGTACTTGATTCATTGGCAAGCAAGCTAGTTCCAGTTATCTGATTCAACAAACATCAATTTACCAAAACTGAAGGCAAGCTTAATCAGACTGAAGATAGTAAGAAATAATATCCTAAATAATGACCCATGGTGGGCACTTGGGAACAGAAAAAGAGGATCCATGTTTGCAATTGGAATGAGAGCTGGATATTGTAAAGGGGCCTATGAAGGTAAGTGGCTCCATTTTGGAAACTCTTTGTGTGCACACCAGATCTGAAATGGTGGAGACTTTTCAGGGCTGTATGCAATCATTTGTCTCACTGTGCTGTCTGTTCTGTTGATAGAAAAAGACTTGAATCACCAAAAGAACCACCCTTATATTCAACACTTTCTGGCCAGACAATTTTCATCTCTTTCACTTGGTGCTTTCCAATCTAAGCATGATCTTTGTGCAAGACTTGGCTTATACTGGGCATCAAAGTGATTCTTCAAAAAATCACCAAATGGACAAGCTTTTGGTCCCAACTTTGTCATGACTCAAGATGAATGGCACAACTTCACAAGGATGGTGATGCTACTGGATACTTGTACGGATTCCTTGAGCTGATTGATTGGACCACCGGAAAACTATATAGACGTGATAAAACATCAATACATGGCTTTGTTGAGGGAGGCTACCTTTTGTTTCCTGAATAAAACCTCTCTGTGGGCTTTTAGCACTGGAATAGAGTTGTTGAAATGGTTTGAGCAACCAATTTTGAACACCAAACAACTTCTTCCTCCTCTTTCAATGCCAAAAGTGAATCTGTGGACCCTAAAAATTTGAAATTACCCAATTTGACCCCTCCTGCCAAGTTTTCAAGTCAATTGTTCAACACATTGACAAACTCAATACTTTACTAGGTGACTTGGATGCTGAGGCATGGGAGCTGTTTTGTAAGTCCAAGATTGAAAACTATATCAATGACATAAAATGCAAATGCCAAGTCCTCCCAAAACAAAGGGTTGGATAATCAACAGTTAGCTAAAATGGATACTGAATACTGCCACTGCTCCTACGTGTTGTGATCTTGGTTTTGAAGTGTAATATGTTGTGATCCAAAAATTTGTTACTAACTTCTAGATGCTGAACTTGCAATGCCAAACCCTTGATGTTCTAAAGTGTTCTACGTAAAGTACATACCTTTTCTCTAAAATGATGTAGTTTTCTATGTCAGTCACCGTTTTCTAAACTGTACAAAATGATGCACTTTGGTGCAGTGTCATGTGATATTGCTCCCACTATCTTCTGTTCAAGATATCATGTGATACCTTCCTTTCACAATATCATCTCACCTTTGTGATATCCACCTGGACAGCCAAAGGTTTGAAGATTTGACATCACAAATTGGAACAACATTAGTTTTAGCCTTTGGCCTGGATATTGATGTGAATTTACTGAATATTACATTTGTGACACTTAATTATCTTGTGTTATTGCTTAATCTTTTGGCCTGAATTTATTGGTATCCAGTGATATCAGAATGATCAACAACGCAAGATATCCAGATCTCAACATATCGAACAATAAAATGAGACTTGTTGTTGATCGTCATTTGGTGTTAGTCCAATAAATCCTTTTGGAAATGAAGTACCTACAAACTTCCTTATCAATGACCTTTTATTTATTAAGAGACTCTCTCTCCTTCCTTATCTCATTTTGTCCCTTCTCTCATTTCCAAGAGGATTTCAACATTCTCAAATCACACATTTTAGCCCTCTGTCATTGGATTTTTGTTGCACTGCATGTTTTCCATCTCATTCAAAATGTGTCCACACCTTCTGTGGCTGTCTTCATCAAATTCTTTTGCCTTACATCTCTGTTTTTCAAAGTGGAGCTCATCAAGCCTTATCATTTCAATTTTTGGGTGATTGTGGGTGTCACAAAAGTGTCACAGAAAATTGAGTGACAGATCCAACCCCACTGAGTCATCACTGTGATTCTTCAAATTTCTTGATTTGTATTTTGCCACAATCATTCAAAACAATGTCACAGTGTTGATTCTTCCCCATGCTTCCAAAGGACCCAAACCAACCAGCTCCATCATCAAAAGCTCCCCCAAGCAAACAACCACACATCACTTCTGGGTCCACCACCACCACTTTCCAAAAATGTCAAGGACCACCCTCAAAATCACCTCTACTGTACATTGTGTGAGCAACTCAATGCAAACTTCTCAAAGAACCCAGTGACCACAAGCAAGCGTAAGGAGCCGCCAGCTGCACAGATTGCAAAAAAGCAAGATAAAACCAAATCCGAAGAAGTCAAATCTTAATCTCCTACTCCTCTGGTCTCACATTGTTCATCAGAAGGGGAGTTCAACCCCAAAAATTTAGATCAGTTCATGAAATTGGGGAACTTGAGTAAGTCTCATCTCTTTCAACCATATATCTTTCTATCCAGCATCATTTCTTAGTTGACTGACACCAGCTCTTACTTTACTTAGACCACACATACAGACAAAGTAATTATGGGCACAACACCACCCAGACCAATAAACTCTACTCAAATGACAACCCCAACCCCAACAACACTAACACCCGCTGTGGTGTTGGGGGAAATCATCAAAACTATACAACCTGCCATCCCCCTGATTTTGTTCCCCTTCAAGGTTCAAAATTACATATTTTCAACCAATACTCTGTCCTTGCTGATCTCAATAGCCATCACACAGCAATTGGCCAGAAATTATTCAATGTAAGTTTCTTTGGTCTTGTTCCCTGTTTCATAGGCATCTACTCCTGAAGCACTGTTCATGGCTGTCATGGCCCTGTGTTTATCCAATTGGCAACACATAACAACCATCCACAACAATTTAACTTGTCAGATTGCCAAGCTTGGCAAAATTACCTCCAAGGTTGGTTATGCAGCATCAGCTGCACTGTGGCGCTCAAAGGAAGACTCTTCAGAGCTACGTGTAAGTTTTCCTGTTCTTATCATCAATTGGACTCTACTGACACAAGTCCCTCAGACATCAATTCAGCAGATTGCAACAAAGAACATCTTGCAGGGTGACCAGCAAGCCTATACTGCAACAAAGAACAAATTAGGCAACAAAGTTACCCTTCCGCTTTCCCTATATGCTGTAGTCATGGTAAGCAATTCATTCTATGTCTTTTTCAACCCCAGTCACTGATATCAGTTATAGGATGCAATTATGTTGAATCCTGATAAGTAGAAAAGAAGATTTCTGCCACGTGGTTATGGTAAGAATCCAAAAGTGTTGCATTCTGGAGCTCTGAAAACCCTGGTAAATGTTGTGTTGAAAGAAGTACCCAAAGAGTTTGAGACTATTGTAAGTCTTTTCTGTTTCCAATTGTTTACACTACGCCAAAAATAATGTTTTCCGTCCAGAATGCAAAGATTCCTTTAGTAGATAAATACAGTTCAGAAAATGAAAATGCAGTTAGTTAGAAAAATTGTCCATCAAACACTTCCTGACCCAGCATTGAATAATTTGTAACGATTCTCATCTGATATCCATGTAGTGAGAAATATATTCATGTGCACAAGATTCATCCCTGGTAGCATTGATCAATACTCAGAAAGCCATGGACAAACTAAGAAGAATTACTTCAGTCATTCTTTCTTGGGGTCTACACACAAAATGCTGATGACAAGTCATATAGCTTTAGAGCCTTTGAAACCAATCACGTCAATGATTGATTTCAAATCCAGATGTTTAGGAATTTCAATTTGTAGGGATCATTCTTATGTAAATTATTATCCTGTATGATGAATATCCACAAAAATCCCCTTTATTGACACATGAAGGATCTACCCCAAGGGCAACCATCTCACCAAAGAAAACCCTTCTCTTCAATATAATGACCTTCTCCACATATCTCCCCAAACACAGAAGTCTATTTGGCTTGTTCATGTCCCCATATATGGCCTGCTTTCTCATTGCAGAACACTCCTCTCATCACACTTGTTAGCCAAGGTTTTGTGTATCTAGTAGTCAAAGTCTTCTATTAGCGCTTTTACCCATACTTCTGAGATCACATCTTTATCATTATCATTGTTTGGCAAGTTAGTCAAGGTGGTTGATTATTATCATTCATGGTGCATATCTTTCAATCCTCCTGATACTCTGCACCACCATCACAAGCTAACTTCTATTTGCATATCTTCAAATCAGTTATTCTGAAACTAAATTTTGTGAAACCGCAAAACTTTCAAGATTTTCCTTTGGTATAAAATGCCAGCAGGTTGAAGGAAGCCTCCTCCAATTATATCCACGCCAAAACTCAAGAGCAGTGGGGAAAGTGATGAAGCACAGCAAACTGTCAACTTGACGCTGTCTCAAGGCAAACTCACATCTCCAAGAGGTTCTAATCAACAGCACATTCCCTCTTCCCAATTGCCAACTACTCGTCTTTCCACTAGTTTACCAGGAGTTCCAGAGGTTTCTTCCAATATCACCAAACATCCTCTATACAATAAAATGCAGAGTCTGCATCCAGAATTGAAACCATTCCTTTGGCATGATTGGAAGACCAATAAAACGTACAAACTCAATAAGCTCAAGTATCATGGTATACTGCATCATTTTGACCCCAACCCGAGCGCTTGTCCAACGCAAAATAAAGATATCCTGACAGGTCTCTTTGAAAACAGTTTATGGCCAAGATTGCTGCCTTTTTGTGTTCCACCACCTGACAATTCAATGGATCACAACACCCATGGAGACTTCAATCCACTCAGTCAGGCTTTCAAAATCTATCCATAAAATCAATCCTTGTGTCAACATCTCTTCAATCGCACTCAAGGAAAAGGTCTTAGTTTTAAAAAATTTCTATGTCAATCAATCCCTTTGACTTTCTGCAACTCCCACCTTCAAAAAGATACTACGCATTGTTCTATCAAAATATGTGCTGAAACTTAGCATCCAAATTCTACAACACTCTATTCAATCTTATCATTCTGAGATGTTCTTGAATGTTACAGTTCTATGGCTTGTAAGCTACATCAGTATCTATTGTGCATCCTTACTAGAAGAAACTTAAGAAGAGGAAGAACCACTGATTGAAGGCCATGCCTATTGGATCATTAATGACTTAGTTGAGGAGGACACAAAGGCTGTGTGATTACAGCAGGATGCTATGTAAATTCAATTTCTCCTTGGTTTTATTTTGTTATCAAGCTTCAAGTCACACATTTGGCTCACTTCTTTCCTCTGTTTATCAATTGTTGTACATTTTCAAAAGACCAACAAGACCCTCCATCTTGAAATTTGACTTCTATTTAGCATGAAATTTGCTTCCACACACTGCTGAAGAAGTTGGAAGGCAGGTTGATTGATATTCTTGCCCACTGTCATCTTTATTGCAATGAGATTCATTACAAATAGTCCCCAAATCATTGTACATTATACTTACTGTATTGTCATCTTATGGCAAAATGATCTTACTCAATGACAAAATGGAAAATAAGAAGCAAAATCAATTGCGCTGGTAACTGATATAGCATCAAGCTGTTATCAGAGAGAGATTCATGTTGCAAGAAGCCTTGATTTTGAGACACTAGTTTTAACAAATAGGTCTGTAGCAAGGGCATCTGTATCAGATATCAAGTTGATGCTTTGAAACTACCATTTTCAATCTTCTATGTAATTACCATTCTTTTAATCTTTTCTCCCATCATATCTTCATACTTTTCCCTTCAAGATTCACTTCAATCTTCCTCAACATCTCCATTGGCAAACTTATCAGTGAACCTCAAGATTTCCATTGCACCTCTTCCAAAGAAGAAAGGTGAGGCAAAGCAAGTCATATGCCGCTGTCAAGCCTTTGGCTGCTATCAAGGCAAATTTGTAGAAGCCTATGGTGTATCACAAAATGGTGTTGAGGTGTTGCCTGGCACACACAACTCTCATCTTTGGTTCAAACTCCGCAAAAAAGCTCTTGGAAAGGATTCTTTGGTCTTGTCATCTGAGCAAAATTCCACAATGAATCCAATGACTTCTAATCATGTGGACATCAAGCAAGATTTATTGAGTGACCAAATACAATCTCTAAACCTCCAATCCTCACCAGCAGCACAAACAACCAGATCAAGGCCAATTCAACCCAATGATCTAACAACTCAAAGTTGTTCTTGAGTCCATCAAAACCATGAATCTAACAAAACATTGACATCTTTGACTCAGTCTCAATCACACGTCTTTGAATTATGCAATGGGAGACATGCTTCTTCACAAACCTGCTTGGCTGCTTTGAATGGAAGAGATAAAGGGGTCTCAATGTATGATTGGTGTATGTATCCTTCATTCTTACCACATGTTGTTTCATATGGTTGTCATTTCAGCTGAGGAATCTTTGGTATTTATAGCTCCCTTTGATGCTACAAACCTCAAGGAACCCAATCCAGTACTAATTCACATTGTTCTGACCATTGGAATTCTCAGTGTATTTAGTCACTTGTCAAGCGGTACTGCTTCATGGCTCTTCAATTGTATATTTATCTTGATCAAACTTAGCATGTCTCACGGCTTGGATGTTGTACACTCTTCTGTGCAAACATTTGGTTCAGATACATTAGTTTTTCAAAGGATTCCTAGAAGCATCAGCACGGCAATTCAATGGTTATCTATTGATTCATACCTTGTTGAGATGAACTGCTGTCAGGAATGTTTTGCCTTGTATCTCACTCAGAGAACCCCAACTTGATGTACCCATCTACTCCTCACATGGAGTATGTGTGTTGAAGAGCTTGAGCTCTATGCTGGGGTGACGGCAGCGTTGGACTCAATACTCAAATCTGTCCACTACCCGTCCTTCTAGGTTGTCGCAAACTCTTAGAGGGAGGGGTGGTTTGGGGGGGCTCCTTTAGGGCCTCTCACAGGGCTTCAACTAGGCCCTAGGTATCTGTATCCCTTTAGTGACCTAGCGGGTCATGAGAGGCTTGAAGGTGGGATTCATACCAAATGACAAGTTAGGGTGCTGTCAGACCCTGGGGATGGTGGGTGGGTGCCAAATATTTGATATGATTAAATGGGGTCTACAAGCTATGAGGTATGAGTTGTGTACTGAGAAGCTTGAATGTTTTCCTGTATTGGAACCTCAAGCTTCTCTTGAGAGTGGTACATAAGCGCTATGCTCTTATGTACCTGTATTCTCTCTCTCTACCAACCACTCATACTCTCCCCTGTAGACCATGGTCCACACTGTGTTCCTTGTGCAAACTTCCCATCAAATCCGCAGCATACTGGCGGGCTACTTATGAAAAAGATCCCAATACAGATATTGATCCATTAGCTACAGATCAGAAATCAGACACTTTAAACTTTGAAGTAGAAACTTGTGGTCATCAACTACTTTGTTATGCACACGGCAAAGGAATTCTGGTTTGAAGATATGCCTTCCAAAGACTATCAAATTGGATAGCACACCTTCTATCTTGTCCAGTGGTGGAGGAATTGCTAGATGACTTGCTCAAAGAGTCTTGTAGACCATTTGATCCAAAACAAAATATTAGTGATATCTACCAATCTAAAGTTTGGAAGCAGTTTTGAGATCTTGATGACAAATAGTATACCGCAACCAGCGGAAATCTGACCTTTGCTATGTTTGTGGACACCATCAAACCATTTGGGAATAAGACCAGCAGAAAACATGCATCTATCACCTTCATTGTGATGGTGTGTTTAACATTACCCATCCATCTCCGACATCAACCAGAGAATATGTTTGTAGTTGGAATCACACCAGGTCCTTGTGAACCCTTGCTGGAGCAGACAAATTGGATTTTGAAGCCAATTGTGACAAAGCTTCAAGTTTTGTGGAAAGATGGTTGTCTGGTACAAGCTGCCCTAATTATCTGTATAGCGGATGTGCCAGGCCTAAGAAGGACTCTTGGTTTTCCTAGTGCTAAAGCTTTAAACTTTTGCTCAATATGTCATCTGAGCAAGAGAGAAATCAAAAACCTCAACTCCGCTTCATGGCCTATCCCAAAATGGGCTCAACATTTTGTTTGGGGATATCAGGCTTGTGATTCCAAAACAGTGAGAGAGCAGAAAGAAATTTTTGAAGCTCATGGTGTTTAATATTCAATCCTGAATGAACTGGAATACTGCAATATAATTGAGTATCATGCAATTGAGTCAATGCATAATCTAATCTTAGGTTTACTTTCATGGCACACACGGCACTTTTGGTCTATGAAAGAAGTTAAGGGCAATGAAGAAACTTTTCCCCCAATAAGCAAAGCCAAATTGCTGGATCTTGTTCTTGAACATTTGCAGCCACCTCCCAAAAACCTGAGCAGCTTATTTAGCTCCACTTCTGAGGAAGAGCCCAAGGAAGGGATTGATGCCAATGAGAGTTTGTTTGAAGCAAATACTTCAGGACGCACTTCAACTGACAATGAAGATCATGATCCACTGGAAGAAGCTGGTTGGAAGGGCATTTGAAGTCCTCAACCAATTGATGAAATTATATTTGATGCTAAAATGTTGAGTTACATCAATTCTGTATTCCCGCAAATTCACATACCATGGTGGATCAAATGTGCGATTTGGGTATTAGGCAAAGCTTCTTTTGGGAATTTCAAAGCCAGAAAATGGGGAAATTTATATTCAATCCATCTACATCTTGTCCTCATTCCGGTTTGGTACGGCTGTGATCCTGTCAAGACATTGCTCCTCAGGAATTTCTTACACTTGGTTTCACTGGTGAACCTTGCCCTCAACCGCAATATCAAAGAACAACAGATTGATAAGCACCTTCATCACATCCAATAATACTTGGAGAGCTCTCTCAAGTTATTTGAGCACTGTAATCTAGTGCCAAACCATCATTTGGCTATCCACCTAGCTGACTCTTTGGAAAAGTTTGGCCCTGTTTGATTGTGGTGGTCATTTCCATTTGGGCAATTCATGGAATCCATACTCAAAGGCTGTCACAAAAATGATGTTGGTAAGTGTTAGTTTTTCCTACATTCTAAAAGAAGCAACCCTTTTCTGATTTTTTCTAGCACTGATACACAGGTGAGCTGGAGATTACGTTTTTACAAAACACCTGCTGCGCAAGAAATTTGGAATCTTTTTTAAGAGATAACAAGCTTCCAAATCCTCTCTGGCCTTATGCAAAAAGACTACAATCACTTTATGAGCCAGAGGAGCCCACTCAAAATAATTTGTCTAACTTGGATCTACAACCCTTGGATCAAGACATTCTGGAGATGCTGGTGTATTGGTTGAATAACCTGCACAACCACTCACACCAATGGATGACACCTGAAAACCTGTGTATGCTATTGGAAGACAATGCTTCACAGTTCTTACTACTACAAGCTTGAGCGGCTTTTCATAAGCGAATGAATCATGAAGGTGTTCACTTCACTACATTCATGGAAAGCTCAGACAACAGCTTCATAATCTTTACAAAAGCCAGTCTTGAGTCCTTTGGTAAAATCTTTCCAATATTCACACATCACAGATCCCTGGACCCTTCTGATCCAAGCATACTTGATACTTGGCTCCATGTTCAGCTTTTTCCACCAATCTCAGCTTCTATGAATCATCTTAACCCTTTTGAATTGGCTCAAGTGCCCTACGTGGGGGCTAGCTTTGGACTGTCTGGTGAGCATCTCTTCAATCCTTTCTTGCACTTTAAAGGTGAGTGCAAAGCCATTCATTGTAGTTGATGAATTTTTACTAATTTCTATGACTGCAATCAAGGATTCAATGGTCATCAAGACACCCCTGGGGAAATTCTACATGTGCTCTTGCTGGGAGTGGCAATGTATTTATTACATGATCAGATGCAGAGCTGCACTGCTGAGGAAAAACACAACATATGGGATTGATGGCAATCTTTCAACACCTCTGGGTTGAATGTTCCTCCCATTCAACCCAATTCCATGATTAACCACTTTCTTAGTTTGACTGGAAAGGGGTTTTGTGTGGTGCTGCAATCAGAAAACTTATATCACAGAGGTTCAAATCCTCATCAATCAATTTCTTTGAGCAATCTTGCAACTTTCAGCTCAATGGTGTAATAAACCAAAATTCCACATGCTCATCCACATCTGCAACGCAATTGAAAGATACGGTCCTGCATACCTTTTTACCACTGAAAACTTCAAAGGATACAATGGCAATACTTGCAACTCTTCAATCCATTTGAACCATCTGAGTCCCAGTAAAGACATTGCAAAATCTTTCAATAATCACTGGCTCAATAGGTTGGTGACAGCAGCAATTCTCATGTACAACCATGGTCAGAATACTTATATTAAGGCTGGCAGTAAAGTAATAGAACTATTCAAGACTAATATATTATTCCAAAAGGCGTTGGGATATAATTCAAAGTGGAATGAGCCAGAGAAGTACAAAATAGGCAGTGAGTAACATCCCTTATCATTTGTTGTCATTAATTGATGGCTTATTAATGGTGAATGTGACATTCAATCAGGAATCAACCCTGTGCAACCCTCTGAACCCAAGTCCCACATTCCAAATGGGATCTTGGAAGCTTACCCATTAAAAATGTGGAAGGCATTAGCTGAATTTACTTTGAAGAATGATCAGTCCTTCAAAGAAGGAGACATTCTCTTGCTATGCTCAATTTTTGATCACATTCTGACACTCAATTACTCAATCTTGTGTTTCAAATTTTCTCTCTACAATCCTTAGGTTCAATCAGTGCATTTGCTTAACCAATATACGTCAGACAAGATGATTGGGAGAGTGAATATGATCTGGATTGCAGGGGGATGTGCAGCCAAAAAGTGTAAAATTGAAGTAACACAGTACAAGACTGGAAAAGTCAGTCAATTGTACAGGATGCGCAAAATTGCAGAAATGGCGGGAAAATGTTGGATAAATCCATCTTTAAGTGTTTGACACACCATCTTGTCACTCGTACTGAAGTCATGAATGAACTTTTGTAGGACATCAAGGGTATCCTCAACATCCAGCACAACTGCCACAATA
>KZ119962.1:0-11786 GCA_002157025.1 Melampsora abietis-canadensis | reverse complement strand
GAGCCGAAAATGTAGCAAATTTCAAGACACGATGATCACATACTTGTGACCGAGCTCCCAACCACCTTGAGCAATTCCGATATCCTTCCTGAACTTTCTTACAACAATCTCTACTTTTCTTTCTTTGTTTTTTCACTCTTCACAAAACGTTGCCCATCCTTTGCAAATCTTTACGCACTCTTCATCACAAAAGAAAACCTTGTCTGCATCGTCCAGCTCGTGTCTGCTATTATAGGATCCTTCCGGAAATTTCATTCTACAAAGCTAGCAGTCGTCAAATCATCGTTGCCTCGTAACACATCCCCCAGGTGGAACCTCTCTTCCAATGTTTTCAGCGTTTCAATTGAAGTGCCAGGGGAGCATGACCTCTAGATTCGTTACGTTTTTTCTCTTGATATCTCAAGCGATGGGTGACCCCTCACTCACACAGTCGCAGACCCGTCTTCAGGAAAGGTATAGACAAGACTCGTCTTCTTCTTACAGTTTGAACACTAATGGGTCAGTCAACTATACCTGGTTATTCAGCATTTGATGATCTAATCGTCTAATACAAGTTTTCTTTTCACAATCAATCAGAAACGGCGGAAGCCCTTACAAGAACCGGTGCGGGAAGTGAGTAACGCTTTAAGCGGGACGAACCTAATCTCACAGATGCATTCACGTTTTTTCTGACCAACTTGGCACACAGACCTTACGAGCCGTCCGCGCCTGCCCTCACGATACAAGGTCAATTTCCTTCACCCCAAATCTCCATAGACCGTAGATTAGAGTTTGGATGCACGCCTGCAATTCAGCCTTATATCTCGACAGACAATGAAAGCACAGTTTACATGGTTGTCGACGCTGTCTTGACACAGTACCAGACCAACAGGTCAATTGAGCTATCACCCGAAATCCAAGCCTTACAAGTCGTAGTCATCAATACCAATACTAGTAAAGCTATAACGTCAGGAATGGTCAAAGTCAACACATTAGGCAATCAACTAAAGTTCTCCTTCAAGGATCTTGGTGAACCCAGTATGAAACCTTACAGGTTGATCTGCCAGGCATATGTCAATGACCAGTGGATAACAGAATCTGCTACAAGCGTAAAATATCTCCCGTCCAACTTGCAGAAAGGTATTGCAAGTGTGGTAAGGATGAATGCCGAGTCGGGAACATTAATGGTAACAGACGCAGGAGGCGAAATGATGCCTTTTATTCCATTTGGGTAAGTATCTCCAGACTCGCAATGTGATATGAATAACTTTTGCTGTCTCTCTGAAAACGAGTCTGATCCCATCCTTTCTCCGATTTTTTATAAATCGATATAATCAGTTTCTTTGCTTGTGGGTAACTTTCCTTACAATGGCAGCACCACCCTTACAGTCTCTTCTGCAGTCGAAGCTCGCGAATTAACGTTGCATCCTTGAAAACCCCACCAATCGATAGCATATGAAAAATACCTGGACTCTCCCAATCTAGCAAAAATTATCCTGGATATGAAAAGCCGAGGCGGTAAGTCTTTCTCGTCTTGTGGTCTTTTCAATAACTGGTTCAACCCAGAACAGCGAAATGGAGCTTAACATCCTTCCCTCACAATTTCAGTTAATACTGTCCAGCCCGTTGTTCGCAAACCTAATGTTGTGAATCTTCAAAAGTTGACATCAGTCTTGTCAGATTTTAGCAAGGCTGGGATGTGGATACAATATGATATGACGAGATCGTTCAAAAACACGACACAGTTGAGTATTCCTTGAAACGCCGGCAGAAGAGTCTCAGAGAAGTCACTTATCTGGCCTCTTTTCAGACTTGAAAAACAGTTGAAAAGAATCAAGTCTCATGGGAATCTGTTGGTCTACCATACGGCAAATGAGTTGAGTGAATTTCAAAAAGCCTTTTCATCTGGTTGAAAGATCCTGACTAAGAATCTTTTCCAAATTTGGCCAAAAAATCTTTCCCCAATGTCAAACTTGAAATTTCAACAAAACTCAGACCTGATGGGACTGATGAATCTGTAGATGCACTACTTCAGTCGAGTGAATTCATTCACTCGATAGATCCCTACCGGCCGGTTTCTTTGGTGCGTTCAAGTCTATCAAATAAAATCTTACAATTCGGTCTGATCAGTCGCAAACCCCAATTTTTTGATAGACCTTAACTTGCGCCGACTATCGTTTCACGGACTACTCGCGTGATACTGATATTGTAATGACAGGTAGGCATCTTTTTGTCGTGCACTTGATAACGAGAAATCGCATTCCACAAAATCCTGGATGTTCTTGAGCTTACGTGTGTCTTCTGCTGTTTCAAAGATCCATATATGATCGGCTTGAAATCTGCTTCGTTGAGTCACTTTTTTATCCTATAACTTGATGTGAAAGGAAGATAGAGTTCACTCGCTGAACAAACGACCAATTCTCTATTCCCTGGTGGAAAGCAGAGTCTCGACGAAATTTGGGACTGTATGCAATTCAACGTATGGGGATTGCGGGTGTGACAAGTGAGTTTCCTTCACTTGGTTCTTGTCTTGAAAGACAAGAGATGACTGACTGGGAATTCTACTTAAAGCTGTCGAGGCCAGTACTTGGATCTTTTATACAGATTGAGGGTATTTAGAGAACGACGTCATTATCTCGGAAAAGACCGCACCATGCAACTCTGGGCAGTTCCGCAAGCATTTGGAAAACACGATCATTGGTCACGCTCACCAACGGGAGATGAATTTTTACTGATGTGTACGATATACCTCATTGAAGGGGCTGTTGGCTTGATGGGATGGCGAGAAGATGCAGAAACGACAGCTGACGTAAGTTTCATAATCAGACGCTTTCATACTCAAGCTCCCGATATTTCGCTGCAAATTTGGCGTATATCAGCCTGTTTCCTAAATATAGCTCATTGATATTGATCATCCTCTACATCTCTTACCACAGTTAAAGAATGGCGCTGCTAAGTTGGGAAATGCGCTTCCAGGAATCATGCCATTCTTGGGTCTACCGCAGGCTTTTCTTCCAATCCCACCCTCAACACCCTATCCAAATGACACATTCATTGCAAGAGTGTGGCCGAATCCTAAAAGCAACACAATGCTTGTTTTGGTGGCAAATCTGGTTGAACAGTCTGTGAATTGGACTATTAGACCACCAAAATCTTCCTTTTTACCACAAGGTAAAAACATCCCAACAGAAACACTATATCTTTCAGAGGGAGAGACTTCAGCAAATGTGACAGTCAATGGGGAAAGTATCAGTCTTACAGGAACTGTCCAGGGACTTGGATGTGGTGCTTGGATTATCCCTATGTGAATAAAATTGTATAAACCTAACTTGTATTTGGTTTTCCTGTTCTCATCTTTGTACTTGATCATGTGGACATATGTCACTCGAAACTATATGTTCTATGGTAGATTATTATCCTATGACGATTTTTTCTTGGGAATCTGATTTATAAACTTAATTAATCTGCCGAATTTGTAACCTTTCGCTTTCATCTATTATGTTTTCATTACAATTTGACAAGTTTCTGTGATTCTAGGAATTTCAAAGAACAAGAAGTCGGACATTACATGTATATGTTGTCAACGGATACAACGCGATCCAGAGCGCACTTAGTAATCACCAGAGTTGATGTATGTACTTGCTGATGCCACCGAGGGGATATGATTATGTATGTGGATATCGTGTGCAGATGAGAGGACAAGGTACAACATAAGATATGGTCAACAACAGCTCTTAAGCCACATATTGTTCACAAGAATCGAGCAAGATTGATAAGGTAGAAAGAGATATAAGACCCAAAGCTCTGGAACAACATACAAAATTCATCATCACCTCATATTCACAAACGTCATCATACCCTCGAGCTATTGAGATATCTGACGCATTGATTTGACTATGGACTCTTTGGCATTGCTAATCTATGTTCAAAGCTGTTTGCTGATCTCGATCAATAGCAATTTTTTGCTGTTGGAAGCTTCCTACTTGCAGGATTTCAATGGAACCTCGCATGTGGATAGCTCCAAATCATTTAAATTAAAAAGGCGACCGATACAATGAATGACGAAAATAGTTTGATCAAGTTTCCTTTGTTTCTAATCAACTAAAATTCAAAACAAAGTATCAATAGAGCTCAAGAAAGAATAAGAAAGGCCTACCACATAACAGTACAGAAATTATACAAGTGCTACAAAAGATACTCAAGAAAACTTGGGATGCAAGAAAAGACGCGGGGGGATATCTTAATCGGCAGGAAGACTTTGCCTCAATCTCAAAGGGTGATCTTCGCAGATGAGATTAGCCTGGAACCCGATTCATAAGACACGTGGCCCATAGAGCTTGTTACTCCACCTCTTGGGTGGTGCCACCTTACGCATCGCCAATCCTGACACAATACCAACATCGAGGTTGAAAAGACGCGTAAAGGCAGCTTTGCTGAGATCGGCATGTGAGATTCCTGGTTTACATCCTCCGCAAAGATCGACGACTAAAAGAATCAAAGTGAGTATTGATGTCAACCTTGCATGCACGCGCTCGAAAAAATCTAATTCTGCTTACCTCGTGCGATCACCGACTTGCCTTTTCGACGACCGTCATTGGCTAAAATTGATATCTCTAAGAATTCTCCGCAGGCCGGTCTTTTATCCCATTTTTGAGTGACAGCAATGACTAATGATTCATCTGTTGGCGCCCATTTTGCTGAAAACGAATTGAACAAGATGGGTTCGATTGTTAGATGAAGCTTAGTTTCACGAGTGTGATGAGAGGAAAAACGTTCTTACATTTACGTCCACAATAAGGATTAAGCAGATCGTGACCAGTATACCAAGTGATAGTGGCTACAGAAAGGATAGGCGTGAATGAGTCCCCAATTTGAAGTAGCTGAGAGTGAAATGAAGGAGTTTGACTCCTGGACTGACTTGGGATTGTGGCACCCTTCATGACGTCCTTGATCTCTTTCGAAGCCTTGGTAAATGAATTTACAAGGTTTTTTGCTGCGTCTTTGGCGTGGGACTTCCGTTTTGTGAGAGTTGCTTTGCGAACCATCCGACGTTGATCAAGACCAGAGTTTTGTTTGACGCTTCGCGAAGAATAGATCATATTCGGTTCACGAGTGACAGCTAATTCAACCTCATCAGGACCGTTGGCATTGGCACGGCGAATTAGACGAACGTCGCCAACCCGTTTGGCAATATCTCGAGAGCCTGTGAGAGAACGCCGGCGCCAAGGCATGTCTTCTAGTAAGTCAACCAGTGCTTCATCCCAAGACACAAACGGATAACCCCCGCTAGAAAGCGTGGGTGAAAAGAGAGATCCGGCGGCCTCGTCTTCTCGGGGTGCTTCAATAAGAGGAGGGCCGTGAGATCCAGTAGGTGAGGCGGAATGGGCTATCATGAGACCATATGAAGAAATCGGGATCCATATCACCGTTTCATCTGGTGAACTTTCCAACGAGTCGACGGAGAGAACTAATTTATGGCTATTTTTCGTGCAGACTGACCGAAGCTTGTGCAATGCGAGTAAAACTACTGGAAACTTGAGAAACATTTCGAAAGACTTCACGAAACGCCGAAGCGGCTGAACTCTAGAAAGTTGAAATGAAAGGAGATGTGTTTTAGAAACCCGACGATGGTATTTTGAGGTGGGTTTGAAAGTGCCCGGGTGATATTAAATGGTGTAAATTCAAGTTTGAGATGAACGAAAGAGTCAACTGAAGACAAATAAGAAAGAAAGTGAATGAAAATGGGGAATCATGGTCAACAGCGATAGAAGCGCCGAACTAATAAGGGCACTCGCAAGGGACAGGATCAAAACAATTTGGTAACGAATTCGGCAATGGACTGCTATTGGCAAGATGTGACCCCAACCGCCAAGGGTTGATAGAGATCGCCACACAAACTTGGAGTTGACCGTTTCATGCAGCGCCTAGATATTGTGATTCGACTGTGCACCCAAACTATCATTGGATGACTGGAATTGCTTCGTGGATACTGAAGAGTTCGAACAGGTAACTGGATACCGCTAGATAGACTCGGTCTCACTAGCAGTTTATCATGACGACAGCCAAGGAGAATGGTCATTGCACTGTGGAAGATATCGACATCAGTTTGTGAGAAAGTCGGTGATGAAATTCCTGTGCAACGCATAAGTCCATATGTATGCGTACAAGTCAATCAAGTTCTTGACACTGCGAGGATATGTTTCGTGATCATCTCTAACCGTTTAAACTGAACCAAGCCACCGACACCATCCATCGCCGATCAAGATATCTTCAAGGTGATCACCAAGAGCGATTCATCTGTGAATCAAGTATATTGTGAGATAAGCTTTGAACGGACAAAGGAATCTATGTCCGACTGACCACTTTGTGTGCACAGGCTTTGAAGGCCACGAATTCTGCTTTGCACATATCCTTCTCCACTTCTTTGTATCTTGCATTGATACAATCACCGTACCGCTTGGCCTAGAAGGTCAGATATGACACACATTCGATCAGTGGTCAATAGTCTGCCACATTCTTTAGCGGAGAGACCCTCCATAGACGCACCGATTCTTTGCATTCACTGGATACCAGGCGAGAAAATTGTGTCAAGGGCTGTTGTCTGGTGGCACCCGAAGCGCAGGGGGGCGCCGAAGCTTGGGTTGCGACACGAGTTGACTTCATCATTGAGAGGTATTGACGTTAATCCAAGCTTCGTAGATACGATACAAACAGGTATGAGCGAGCGAGCAAGCACCGCTCCTTCAAGGACTCAAGCGCACCGGTGACAAGAAAGACGCGGGTCCCCGTATCAAAACGGCAGGCCCCGTGCCCGCAGCCCTTGGAATGACAGTGCGGCAGACCAGGGCAATCTGACCTTTGCACACTCATCAATTGGAAGCGTGAAGGCACACAACAAATTGTCCGGAATCTGTTTTAAACCTGACAGAGTTTAAAGCAGGCAATGTGCACATAGCACAAGAAGAGTGGTACGGCCAGGAGCTTTAAGCAGCAGATAAAAAAGCATCTTTCCATATATAGGAAACCAGGTTTCTAAACCCATAGCTCGTGTAGCTTCATCATATTTATTTATAGGATACAACAGAAGCCCTCAAATCAAAAACTACAACATGAAACCTTGTGCGGCGATGATTCTTTTAGATGTGAACATCACCATTTTTGATCCAACTTTTCAAACAAGTAAAGGCTTCTACATCTTCTGCGGGTAAATCTTGTTCTAAAACGGCCAATACGCTTCGTCTATTAATTCCTTCACGAGAGGATGATGCAGTACTTGCTTGAACAGTAAGATATGATTGAGCCATACGTGCAAGACTTGGAAAATGTTCAGCTTTGAGTTTCCAAAACTGGAGTGGATCACAAGATTCTTCTGCTAATTCTCCATTGAAATAAGCTGTAATCTCTGCATCGAAACCAGGAAATCGTTTCCTTCTTTTGGAAAATCGAGGACCATTGTCATCATCGCTAGAGTTTCCAGCTTCTTCTCCGTTCATGTGATTATGGCCGAGTTGATATTGATCAAAAAGTTTGGCATGGTCATTGAAAATTTCCTTGACTTCCTCTACTATTGAGCCACGCAGAGAGTGTGCTTGATCCGGAACAGATGTTAACTTGATTCGAGGGTCAAGGACTGGGCCACATATATAGACCGGCTTTTGGATGGCCTTTCTTTGATAATTGTCGAGGATCAATTGCATTTGGAGGGTCGAGATGAGCAGCTCGGGATTGGCGTTGTCTGTCAAAAACTATGCATAAGAGAAGAAGTTCAGGGTCTGATTATTCAAATGGGCCTTTACCAAATAATGCACCACTCACTCTTTTAGTTCTTTTGAGTAGCCACTCAAACGTAGGCACCGCACCCATAATCGTACAACCAGAAGTCGACATAAGATCTTTGGTAAGTCTTTCGAGCGGTTTCAAGATACGCAAAAGATTGGCCACTTTATCCCATTCATTCGGATTGATTTGCAACTTTGAAGATTCGACATCTTGCGTGCAAGCCATATTGATCGCATCGCGTAATTTGATTGCTTGTTCCAACATATAATATGTGGCATGCCAAACTGGACTATAATCGAAAAAGACTTCCAGTGGATCTCCTTCGACAAGAAGGCTAGCGGTCTCAAGAAACTTTTCTTTCGCTTCAGGGGAAGTCTTGAGTCGACCAGCCAGGCTGTATAGACGTCCGATGATAGTTTGATGATTGGCGATGTGATTGACATCAACAGCAATACTGGACATTCCTTGATCGGCTTTGGTACTAGCTTTATCGTCCTCCTGGAATTGTGTTAAAATCACTTGACCTGCAGCATCAATCGCGTGAGTCATGCATCCAACCAGATGATGAGTTGGATGGAATCGGTTGACAAGCTTGTTGAGGGCGTCGCCGCTAAGAGCTGCCTCCGAGATGTTATCGGCAGTGATACACATGATCTTATCTTGAATCCCATATGCCAACAGTGTGCGATGGACAGCTTCTACTACATTAGTCTCGTTATGCGGACCATCGAGTCGGACAAATGCAATCAACAGACTCCGAAGAGACCAGTCGTTATCGATCCAATGGGCAACAAGTTCAAGCATGGGATGGCCCGCCGGAGACGTCCAAGCATCGCAAGTCAAATTGATGAATGCGTCGGTACCCGCGAATCGAAGAGCAAGTGTAGCCTTAGCGGTTTGAAGTTGGTTGAGAATGTGTTCTCGCATTACCTCAGGCTTTGCTATCAACTTTTTAGCGGCTGGATTACATGCTTCCAGAAGGGCCACAAAGGTTTGATCCTCAAGTGAAGAATAATTGACGCCACAGCTTACTAGAAAATTACCCACGGCTGACATCAAGTTAGACTCGTCGACCTTTTCAAAACTACGAGGTAATTTGCGTCGAGGTGTCGACTTGATTGATGGCTTGATATCTTTAGTGTCTTCATCATTGCCATTGCCATTAGTCGGAATTACTGGAATAGATCCACTGTGTTGGGAATTGGGCTTCGCCATATTGTGCTTGCGTTGTAGATGATTTATCATACTTTTCGTACTTCCACTTCTATCGACTGCCAGTTCCTTCAAGCATAATTCTTCTCCTTCGAGTTTGTTCGCATGACAGACGTTGAATGCTTTACCATCGCGTTCTGATGTCTTGAAGTAAGTCCATACCCAACTTGTACCAGGTTTCGGTCCATTCATCTTTGACTTGCCTAATCGATCGAATGTGAGATTGACTCCTATCAAAATCAGCCATGTCGCCTAGGTGGTATGATGAAGATGATAGTATGCTTGGAATGCTCATGTCATCAGAAGACTCTTACGTTTTCTTGACTTCCTTCGTCCTTTTATCGATCGATCCGCGGATCACTTGGCTTTAGGCTAATCGGGCGGATATGAGAGAATCGGGTGGTGAACAGGGTATTGTGTCACCGATAAGGGAAGATTGGCGGGGTGAAAAGTCAAATCGAAGTCTCACCTTCAACTTCATCGGAGCGCATACATGCTGCAGCAAATACAACACGTATCACGTGATCCCCACTTTTTTTTAATTTAAAGTGTTTTTGTTCACATATCACACTATCTAGCTAATTGTGTCTACTGTAACTACTACGGATTACAACTTCTTCTGGGTTTACTGTTATAGCGGACTACTGAGCCTTTACAACAGTTTCTTGGTTTTAATGACGCAACCAAAAAAAAATTACATGAAATTGAAAAATTGAGAGAGAAAAAAAAAGATGGCATAGAGGGTGCATAAAAAGAATAGAAAAAGTAAAGAACAATGTAATTTTAATCATATAAGTATGTCTTCAAGTATTTGAATCTACCCGTATCTTGTATGAATTGTGCGAGATATGGAAAAACTTTTGGGGTGTCTAGTAATTTTGTTGCCGAATTGATGTCGACCTTGATTTTTTCCTGTTTGACTCGTTTTTGGAAGGCTTGTCTCTGTTCCTTATATTTTCTGCAGTAGATGAGAAAATGTGTTGGTGTCTCCGTTGCAGAACACGTATCACATCGATCGTTCTCCTCTGCGCCTATTCTGTGTAAGAAATTACGTAGTGGACAATGGTCGCATCGTAGTTGGAAGATTGACGCTGCCTGTCCTTTTTCTAATTTGTCCAAGGCATCAGCTATCCATTTGTTTTTTTTCTTATATGTTTTAATAGGAACAGCTCCCCTTGTGTCGATTGTCTTTCGTGTATGTCGTAAGAGGCATCATAAGCTGGTTGGTAACGTCATTGGCGCTGAGTCGCCTTCTGCTGCTTCCTTGGCCGCTGTGTCCGCCTTTTCGTTCAGTTCGATCCCTTCGTGTCCAGGTGTCCAGTATAGGCGTGTCTGAAAACGGTTGTGGAGTGTTTTATGAGTCCTAAGTAAACACCTCGTGAGGTATTGTAGCGATTTTGGGGCTAATGGTTTCGCCAGTAGATCGAGCGCTGCTTGGCTATCGCTGAAGATAGCCAAAGACCTGTATTTGTCCGGATGTATGTCAGTAATGTGTTTGAACTTGACCATGGCTATCATAATTGCCATCGCCTCCATCTCATAGTTGGATATGCCTTCTACCGGCCCAAACGCTTGGCTTGTTGTCAGCTCATAAGTCGCCACTGCGCCGCCTCCTCCTACATCTGGTATGAAAGATCCATCCGTAAACATGACACATGCATCTTGATCTTTCTCCTCCTGGATCTGCCTTCCGATCTTGTCCTTTACTCTGTCCCGTTTTTCTCCCACGTTTTCTACTTCCCATCGCGGTGCTGTCCACGGCGGTTCGGGGTATGGGTATATTGTTTCTATAATGTTTGTATCTGGAAGAATCATGTCAGCTTTTTGTAATAATCTGTGAATGGGGCTTTTGTGCATTGGCGGATTGCGTAGCAATCCTTCTTGAAGTATATTTCTTGAAGGGTGAGTGATCGGTGCTGTGAGTCTCTTGTAGACGTAGTTGTGATTGTATCTAATTGCTAAGTCTTTAAATGTTACCATATTTGCATCATGGTACATTTGGTCCGTCGGTGAGCTTTTGAAGGCTCCCAATATTAGTCGGTTTGCTTCGTTTTGTAGTAAGTGGAAAAATTTTGAGACTTTACCTTTCGTTCGTGTGTTAAACCACACAATGCTGCCAAAAAGGATATGTGGCTTCAAGACTGCTGTAACCAGTGTCTTCGTCTCCTTTGGGCTCATGCCGTGGTAGCATTTGCATATGCGCCTGAGCTGCGCTATTGTTGCCTTTCCTTTTTGTTGCATTCGTTGTATGTGCGGTCCATATGTTAGCTTCGGGTCTAACCATAGGCCGGGCCATTGTAGTTCTGTTGGTTGTGGNNNTGGAGTCGGTGAGATCCGAACATCAGGTGCGGGTTTGCGTGTTTTTTGTGTGTGAAGTGCATGAGTTGGGCTTTCTTTTGATTGAAGATGGCTCCATGTTGCCTTCCCCACTCAAGTGATCTGTCCGCTTCTTCTTCTAAGTCTAAAATGTTCAAATCAATGTCGCGGTTGCCTACGAGGTGTGTCACGTCGTCAATAAAACCTAATGACATTTTGTTGACCTGAAGGGAGATTTCAACATCTATCAGCAACGATGAATTGTATAGAATGTACAATATTACCAATAAGCACAGCCCCCATCTACTAGGCTCTGGTAGGCCAGAGACTACCACTGACTTCATCAGGGCTTCAACAAAACTTCAGAAGGATCTCAAGCAATCTTCAATATATTTTCAATCCAGATGTAATAAGTTTTCTTTGAAGCTTCCATGGAACTTCAACTGGACATTATCCAGCAAAAGTGACATACATTGATCTGATCTCAAGCAATACATTAT
>KZ119957.1:0-10661 GCA_002157025.1 Melampsora abietis-canadensis | reverse complement strand
AGACCCTTGGCAACACATTGACTTACGTGACAAAGTCTTGTGGGAGGGTCTAAAGTTTTTGAAAGAATGATGATGGCCACTCGTATAATTTGTTGTAGCGGATTTATGGAATATTAAACGAAGGATGAATCCAATGATTGGATGAGGAAGATTAATCATAATTACATACAACACAAAGGACATAACAACTTTCGAACTCAAGAGTGTATTGAACTCTACTATGACTCTCAACACTTATCCATAATCCACCAAAACTCCCAGCAGTATCCATACCTACAAGTGTCCAATATCATGATCCTCACTTCGAGAAACCAACAAAATTCCAGCTCCACTCAGACGGCCATCACCTGTAAAATCTTTCTTCACAACTAACCACCTTCGTCCCTCTATTTGACTGCTCAAATACTTCTCAGCTTTTGTATGTTCTTTGGACGCAAAAACTACTTTTGATGATTGTATTCAGCATGAATTGGGAGATAAAATACACTAGAATCTACAGTACACTTAAGACGGACTAGAAATCAAAGTCCACTTCACCCGGTGTAACAAGGTGTCAGAGCGCAGCATCTGGGTCCTAATGAGCAGGATTAGCACCGTATTCTTCTGCCAACATGTGATTTCCTGGTCCTAGGATTCTATTTATCACTCTCTCTTGTGCTCCAATTTTCATGTACGCTTTATCTAAATCATCAAGTAAATCCGTAGTTTTGATTTCCAACGTTTCAGCCCAAGATTGGAGTAATGTGATGTTTCTGATTGGACCTTCTAGAACAGATGACTGATGTTCGAATTGGTCAACTGAACATATGTAGATAAAATTAAAGTCAGCTAGAGATTGTAATTATGATTGATTTAAAACAATACTGACCTATCAATTCTTGAGTCTGCAAAGCTTGTCGTTGATTGGCATAAACTTTTACTTCAATACCTTTGACTAAAGCTGTGAGTTGAGAAATACGTTCCTCCAACATTCGAACTGGATAGTAGTGTGAACTATGATCAGACCACCAGAGGGAATCCAGATAAAACAAGACAGGAGCTCACTTTTTTCTTCCTGTTTATTGTTTTCTCCGTTTTTCTCAATTGAGGCAGCAGGAAGGTCTTCAACACCGAGTGCTGGCATCTTTTTGCCTCTGGCTGTATCATGATCAAAAAACGTCTTTGGTCAAGCTCTGTCAAAAATATGTTAGATAACGATCCACATACTTTTGTTTTTGGTTTCAAACATCTCGATATGAGAGCGTTTAAGAGAGTTGTAAGCATCCTAAAATTGAGCACATCGATTGTATCAGAAAATCCCCTCAAACTCTTTGCAAGGTGATCATCAGTGACAAAGAAGTTTTGCTGACTGGTTTGATGTTTTTTGAAACCATCAAGGAATTTTCATTTTTCACAGAACGGTTTTCTTCCACATCTAGATCACACGAAAATCAGAGAAATCGTGAGTCATATAGCCCATTCCCGTAGAGAAACCAAAGATCTAGATGACCAACCCATTTTCATTTGCTTATGCAGATGAGTTGGAAGCAATTCGTGGGATGCGGAGCGCTTTCCCAGATGATTGACGGTTCTGAAAGCTTCAGAGTTTGCTGAGGAGGATAGTTGAAGGTTTTCAATCAAAGGATATCCATCAGGCTTTACAGATGCATTCGCCGATGAATCCTGGTCTAAATCCTGCTGAGCTGTCAAGGCAGGATAATTAACTCCATGATCCAGAAAAGGGAGAGGATTACTAAAAAAACAGAAGAACCTTTGTCTTCTTTGGTACCAGAAGCGTCACTGGTATCACAAACCATTGGGGGTAGGCGTTGAGGACAGGCTGCCAACATACTTTTGTAGATAATCAAGATTGCTATAGCTTGTTAGTTGAAGTAATTCTCAAGATTGATTATCAAAGAAGATATCACCCAATGAATTATGAGACTAACTTTATAAAGATGCAAGTAGATTCGGAGACCAATTTCGGAGATGCGTTGGTATAACAAAATAGGGGGAAATCAAGAACAGTGATTATGAACAGCTATACAAATTTCTTAGTTGACGGAGAAGCCCATGAAGTCGTATGATCGATATGTGGGGAGAAAGGTGATAGAATGCTCTGATCACCGTTTCAATCAAAGGCTTGCATAAATAAACATTCCAGACTTTAAAAATCTGAAGCAAGATCTGATGTCCCACATCTTGAAAGGGTTCTTATGATAAAAAAAACGGTGATTTCAAGTAATTATATAATTGACCAAGTTGAATCATTTAGATCTCATAATTATACGTACTAATAGGTCTCATTCAAGGGCCAAGCTAGAAGATTTGTATGATCCAGGGGTCAGCATCAAGGTGATAGAACGCTCTGACCTCTTCAAAGGCTTGCATTCACTTGAGACTTCACAAAACTCAATCAACTAGATTTGATGTCGCCGATTTTGAAGGGGCTATTATGGCTGTGCATGTCAATTACAAAGGGTGGCAATTTCGTATAAAGTACAGATGCAAATTTATTACAAATTCTCATTTCTACGTAATTATCAGTATGACTTAATTTATGATGGATTGGATACATGATTGATTGGCAGTCTGGATTGAAACAATGGCGACGAAATTGAGGATTTGTGATGTCAGTCATGAGACCAGAGACTTGCAGATTGGAACGAGCATCCTTCATGTAAACAAAAATATGAAAAAGGTGAAAAACATCTATCAGTAGGCCAATGCTAAAGCAGTCTTTGAAGGACTTGATTCAATCTACATGATCATCGGGTGATATCTGCTGAATCCTTTACACTTGGATAAAGGTTTTTTGGGGAAACTCCGAATCTATCCTGATTTGGTGAAAGTAATTATCTTATCGGGAGTGCCTTCAAGAGATTTCGACTGGTCTCAGAGGTCAATTCAGGCTACAACTTATAGAATGGAGATAGAGGAATTTACCAAAAAACAGATGTCATTGACTTCTTGCTTTCTTGATCCAGGGAAGATGAAACATTTCCCCGTTGATTGATTGCCTACAGATATAGCCCTCTTGGATCAATTAAACCGGGAAGAAATCTCAAGTTGAGTTTGAGTGAATGTTACTGTGGCATGATAATTATATTATGATTTTGTACAAAAACATTTCTAATGGTTTCATCAAGGCCTTTAACAAGTGATTCTAACTCGACAATATAAGGATTTCAATTATAAGTTCAGCTACGGTCGAGTACGTTCCGAAGAACAGTCGTCACCTGTCTCTGTTATCTCATCGCTCTCATCACTGGGTAGGTGTTGACCACCAAGTAATTCAATCCTCTCACAAGCCGCCTTTAATGCTGTCTCAAGACCATGTACTTTGTCCTTCAGAATGACCATATCGTCCCGCAAAGTTTCAACACCTCGAACCTTTTCTTTGAGCATGTTGATTTGTTCCTTCAGTCCAAGAACTTATTGCGAAATAAATCAGACAAAACATCATTGGAATCAGATCTATCAGAATTGATCAACGAGGGGATGTAAGGAAAATAAACTACAAACCTTCATCTTCTTTGAGCCTCTGTTCCTGAAAGATGTCTACACCGGACTTGATCTTCTTTGAGTTGTCACAGGATTGTTTACATACATCAACTTTGATTGGCGCGATATCTCTCCCAACGACTGATTCAACGAAAGCAACAGAATCAGCACCGAGATGGCATGTAGTAGCTGGTCAATATAACAAACCAGTGTTCCTGGTTTGAAACCAATCAAAACCGTGTAATGATATCAAATCCTCGTGATATCCCTTGGCGCCTGACAACGGTGTTTTATTGTCCTTGACTGTCGGTGTGAGTTTGTCTTGTTTGAACGGCTCTAAGAAGACAAACTTCCGGGTGCGATGATTGGTAGTCAACATAGTTTTGCCTTCATTTTTAGGTAACGTCATACCTCTCTTCGAGTCTTTTTCCAGGATGTTAATAACAGATGTCGCAGGTCGATTCTCGGAGCTGAACAAGGTTGAAGTTGAAGGGTGTTGAATTGTTCTACGCTCAGAATTGACATTCACGTCACCGTCTTTAAAAGAATTGGCGGACATCTTGATGGCTGAAGACGATGAGACCCGAATCGAAGGAATAGGCAGAACTGGATTCAAGAAGGTCAAAAAAGGAGGACGATGGGCCGGCTGGGAGAGATATCACTTATCAGGTAACATCATGGCGGGATAGATAAGTATTATATTGTACAAAACCTACCATTCTTTCCTTTGGTGTAGTTGTCTCTTGGTTGATACTTCCTGGTTCGAGTTTCATTTGTCTCTTGTCTGAAAACAGCGTAAGTGGAGTGCTTGAGTGTTTGATATTCCGTTTGTGTAGCTCAAGATGGGTCCTGATAGGGTTGAGTAGAATGAACGTACCGGTAGCGATCCGTTTTGGTTGGGGCATTGTGTCTTCGTACGATGCACGCCACCCACGCTTTCCACAAACATTCAAGTCTTCGTTTTGTAAGGAGGCCGATGGAGGGTTGGAGTTTTTGCCTGGGGGATTGAAATACTTCCCAGTGGACCGAGACGAAGTGGTATTGTGGTTAACAGATTGTGATTGTTGGTCTTGATCCGAACTCTGATATCTGAGATCGGTGGTCTGTGAATCAATATATGGATTCGGGAATACTGGGTCCAAATCAAGGTTTAACCAGATCATTCAGTACACCTCGAGAAGACAGAAAGTATGTTGATGAGAGATGGAAACTAACATTTAGGCTGGGCCTCCCGCACCTTGATGGCAAGCTGCTGGCGGNGTTCAGGTTTGAGTGAATGGTGTTTGTTGGATTACGTCTGCAGAGCCACTCATACATGTCACTCTTACTAATCCTCGAATCGCTAGGATCCATAATGACAGATTGCCAGTGAGGAAAGTTATAAAATTAATTAGATGGTGGGTTGAAGTTTTGAAAGAAACGGCATCAATCAATCAGCTAGTTATTATAAGTATATATACATCATGTTGAGTGTGACCTCAAACCTGCTTAGCTACGAGATGCAATTCAACACTCAACAAGCTGACGTGTTGGTCAACAGATTGAGTTGGGCAAGTGATGGAATCACAATCAGAATTGGTGGAATTCCATGCACTGACTGGTATTCTTCCCGCCTCATATCACTCATCCTCCAGGCCCTGCTTCGTGAGAAGAGTCAGGATAGATGCATGCAAGATATGCAAATAAAGCGGATCAAGTCATGAATAAGAAGTGGGTAGGGTTGCCTGTTATCGGACATATCTATCTTGAGATCCATATAAGTCAAGGATCAGTCGGAACAGTGTTCTGTCTACTTTTCTTCATCCAAATCAGACCTGCTGAATACCTATAGACCATCCTCATCATGTCCTACTCAGTTCAAACCCATGTTTTCCTACCTTCCTATATCCTTGATTTTGTGACCGAAGAAGCCGAACCTAGAGTAAATTTTGATCTCTTTTTAAGTCAAGCCTCAAACCCCCAAATCGTCGAGATGATCCTTGCATTCTTTCCCCATTTCACTTTCGAGGAAGCGGCCAGAGAAGATCGTGAAGTTCTCCAAAAGGTATCTCGGGAGATGGTAGCTCGCCGACTTTCCCACGTAGTCCTCCCTTCCAACGGTGAGACTTCCGGCTATTTTCATGCGCCTTTGACATTTCCGGTGTTTGGACCGCGAGACTCTCAAACCACGGTGGCTCCTGGATCCGAGATAAACAGAAGCCGCATTGATATGTTCAATAGTTCGATTTTTACCTACCTCAAGAATGGTCAATATCGCATTGCAGGTGAAAACCTTGTTGAATTCATCAAGATTTATAAACATCTCAACCACGACGAAATCTATGAAATTGCAAGTGCTGAAGAAGAAGCTCTGGAAGGCATCCATCAAAGCCTCGACTCCCTACGACACGCTCACGAGGCCGTCGAGGCTAACCTCCTTCTGCTATCTGAGCCCAGCATCCCCCCAAGCGACCACCAACATGTCCAATCCCGTCTCAAAACTGCCAATATTGTATTAGAATCTCGCGAAAAGACGTTTCAAGGGTTGATACAAGATCTCGGCTACCTTTCAGCATTGTCATCACATTATTGGTAAGCTCTATCTCATCGTGTGTGATAAGCAGGCAGAGCATTCTCTCAAGATAATCTACCTTGTCCTGAATTTTGGCATCTGACATTGGTTTCAATGTTACTTTCCAATAGAAAACCTGAACAATCGTCTGCTCCCACCTGTGTCAACGCGGAGATGGAAAACCCGCAATAAGTCCCAGCGTTCGTTTGATCGAGGTAAGATTGTTTTTGGTATTTCTTCAGAGCCGACTAAGCTCATTGTATATATAATCTTACTCAGATATCACTTTCTTTGACGGCTTAGCAACAGCGGTTGTGGGATGCTATTGAGCATTTTGCGGAAATTGAAGATCAGAAAGGCGGGTTTGGGTGTTTTTTAGTCAAGTCGTAAATTCTTTTCTTACTGTTGTTGTCTTGTGGTACTTGTCCGGGTATCTTGCTTTATTTCATTTCTATTTTTTGTCTAGTGTCCTCTTTCTTGTTTAGCTGGTTTCACACTTTGCTTCTCAGACTCAGCGTCATAAAGCCAGCTCATTAAATGCGCTCTTCACTGTTGTTTTTTGCTCAAAAGTTTATCCAATCTAAATCAGAGGTGATGTGCAGTCTGACTGTCCAAAGTGTGAGAATAACACTACTTCAGGACTGAACTGTAACTGAACTACAGCTCAGTCCAACATCTTCAGTGCTTTTTAGTGCCCACCGGAGTCTAAAAGAGGTAGGTCGGTTTTATTTCTAGGGACTTTTTAGCAGCCACCGCAAGAATAGAGACCAGTACATAATTTTTTGTTGAACATGAAGTATATATTTCACATAGGACCAGCCACCCAAACACATGTGAGATACATTAAAGAAAATGAACAATTTAAAATGATAGGATACAACATAATCACTTGTCAATCACCCTCTGAGGTATCACTTTCGACTACCTGTCCGTTCATTATCCCTTCAAGTATCATCTCATGGGTTTCAATCTCTTTGTTGGCTCTGTTCAACTGTTCAACCAATCTCGACACTGTAGATTCAAGCCGAGCTACTTTCTCTTGAAATATCACAAGATTTGAAACCTTTTTCTCAATTTTGTCAATGCTTGCGCGAAATGAACAAACAGCATGATCTAGAAAACCCAACTATTAGCTCGGAAGGGGTGGTAGCATGAAAGATATTCCACAAAGAAGGATGACATACCTAGCTCTTCATGTCGCTGTTCATATCGAAAGATATCCGTGGCAGACGTACCAACTTTTTCAAGTATTTGGGACATCGAATTTTCCAGTGCGCATACTTAATCAAGCAGTGTTTCAGTAACAAGTCTGCAAGTCACATACAAGGAAGCAACAACTCACTTCGCTCTTCTCGATGTCTTTCCTCTTGAAAAATATCAACACCTGACTTCTTTGGTCCATTGGTACTGGGGACAAAAGAGATCGATTGAATATCCTTGCCAACAACTGATGTAAGCAATGGAGTCAGTATAGTCCCGAGACATTAGCAAGGAAAAGCGAACCCACCCAGATTTCCCGTGTCCATGCAGTGAGTATCCGAGAAGTCGATCAGGTCTTTGACTTCGTTTGCGTCCGTCTGCAATCTACAATTGGATGAGTCGCTGGTGGACTTGTGTTTGGCATGATAACCAGTATTCGACAAATGAAGAAGAGCAATTGCTGGATCGAATTCTTGCTTGACTGTGACCGCCAGAGGATCGGAGGTGTCAGAGGTTGCAGTTGTGACTGGTATAATATTAGTGTTGGTTTGAGGGACTTTTGGGTGAGTAGATTTCCCGGATTTTGAAGCATCAAGAAGCTGAATGAAGAAGCTGCATTCAGATGACAAAAACCAAAGATATGAAATTTGAATTCGAAAGGCAACTGACTATCTTTTTTTTGAAGGATTTTGACTTTGACATGCCAGCATGTACGTCAATCTGATCTGAGAAGAATGTATGTTTAGTATCTTGTTCAAAGGCGGGAAACTTATCTAATTGAGTCACATACCTGATACTGTTCGTCTCTTATGTGCATGTATATTAGACGAAGCCATCTGATCCTCAGTGTCTTTTCTACGCTTTGAAGAACGCTGATCGGATATTGGTTGCGATTTTGGGAAGGGTGAAAGTGGCATCAAGTGATAGGGAGGACGAAGTGAGCCGGAAGCGAGATTGGAAGGTGGTTGAACAGCAATTTTTTTGGTAGTTGACATTGCTCGATTATCATCATCAAACGAGTTAGCCGGTTGGTCATCTTTTTTATTGGAGAAGTCTACAGTATCCAAAAGATAGTCAAAGTACATTGTCAGCTGTATAAACCAAGTGTAAAAGAATGAAGACATTGGACCTACAAGCAGGCTGCATATCTCGGATCATGGCTGCAACTCCACTTTTGTCAAGGCCTGGTGGCACCGGGGTCTTTGGATGGTTGATATGCATCCAATCAAGCATCATCTGCTTGCTTACTCCCGGAGCATCGGGATCGAAGACACTAGTCATGACAAGCTAAATCAATATGCAAAGTGTAAAGAGATTGATGAAGAGCAAGTGACGTAAGTTCCGAAATCTTGGACAAATGAAAAAACGGCAGGCTGATGAGACTAACACAAAATGGGAAGGATGTATCAAGGTTGATTTGCGTTGAGATATGTCTATGTGAAGATATTGTTGAAGTAGTCAATGAAGTATTTGATGAGGCTCGTGATAGGGTCCAGAACGTTGTTTTGAGGAGAGCCGAATGGGTTTGATCACTCATGAGCTTGATTTATATGTCGTCTGTCATTTATGATCAATAAGTGGACTGTTCAGAATAATTGATTAGGACCACGTCTTCTTCTTGATTCGTCGAGAGAGTATTGTCATCCATGTTTCGAGCGAGCATGTTGTGATGTTGCGAGGGAGGTTCAAGTCAGTTGCAACCCGAGTCAGCAAAATTTCTTAGCAAGAAATTTGTAGCCATATGTGTAGTATCACAAACTTGGATTTGGTGACACATTTTGGTGCTAAATACAAGGCTACAGCGACTGTAATACATAATACATATGTAATTTATATATTTTTGGTATCCTCGACCACCAAACTGAAGTATGAGTCATCAGAGCATCAGCTCAACTTGCATATGAATATATGAGCTCTCAGAGTGAATCAGCAGTGAGAACTCGAGTTTTCTTCGTCTGATTGTTTAAAAAAAATGATTACAGAATTGAATATTCAAAAATGATTTAATTTGAAAATTAAAAAATGTAATATTTAATGATTTATCATCTGATGCCACGTATTTGGACATCAGACTAGCTGAATAAGATATGAGGCTCAATCAAATGATAATCATGGGCCTCAATAAATTTTGTTTGAGCCCTTAAGTGCCCCTGGCATCATGTCTATTATTTTGCAATTGTGTAATACAGATAATTTAATTTTCTGCCCGGAAAACTTAAAGTTTCAGGTAGTGTAAGTATTTAAACTCATTATTATAATGATTTTGTAACTATCTCTATTATGATAGCTAGGTTCAAGTAATCTATAACTAAATACTAGTAAAAAATAAGAAAAGAACAATAACAAAGGAAAGAATAAAATAAAAAAATAAAAATAAAAATAAAAAATCAAAAATTAAGATGGAAGAAATGTTGTAACTGAATTAAAAAAAAATCTTCTAATTTTTGATTATTTCATTTTAATCAATAAAGGTGATAAAACAAAAGAAACAGCCTTTGAGCATAACCTATTGATGTTTGTATAATCAAACTTGATAAAACAATAAAAAAAGAGAAAAATGTAATAATAATAATAATAAAAGTAGTTTTGTGTATAACACATCTACAAAGTTCTTGAGTAGTTCTGATTACCACACTTTACAAACCTGTTGGTTTTCTCAAAACTTGGATTGTCTCCCTTAAGCCTTTTACTGATCCAAATTTACCTCCCAGTCCGTCTTGATAGCAATACTTGCGTCTCTGGCTATTCTGGTACTTGCACGGGATCTTTGAGTGAGTTGAGCTATCTTATTGTTTCATCTCAATTGTGAAACTCTAGCTTGCTCTCAATGCTTCAATGATCCCTGCAAGGACATTTTAAAAACCCAACTTCAACGTTGAGTCAATACTTTTTTTTCCAGAATGGGTGTTCCGCCTGGTACTGTAGTAATCATGCCGGTGGAAGTTATACTGGAGATAATATAAGTCTTTGTAAATAAGACTGCACTAGCCATTTCTGGCAGCGCGCGTCGCAGTGAGCTTTTAAATCAACATCAGCACCCAAAATGATTCTCCTTTGCACTTTACATATATACACATTTCAAATTTGAATTTGAATCTGGAGCTGCATTTGAGCTGTACAGAATGTGAAAATTGCAAATTAAAGGCATCCATTTAGTATTTGTTCCATAATAAAGCCTGTAGCTGCACCAAAGGTGTGATTGACAATAAATATGATTTGATTGTCTGACTTGAGATAGTCAAAGGTGGTTGTGTGATTCAATCTTGAATCATAGAACAAAGGATGAGTTCCATCAAAGAATATTTAAGGTGATGATGAACAATTTTATGTGTGGTATTTTAGTCTTGATTGTTTATTGATATAATGCAGAAATAATGCAGAAATAATGCATTTTCAATTGTTTTGCCCATATAATGCAATTGTTTTT